>SZWC01034615.1:0-18040 GCA_023375785.1 Penium margaritaceum | reverse complement strand
CTGCCAGTGTAGTGGCCCTGGGTCGGCCACGTACCTGCTCACTTGGCCCACCGCGTAGGCCAGGTCCGGTCGAGTCGCCACCATGGCGTACATGAGGCTGCCCACCGCTGATTGGTAAGGCACCCCTCCCATATCCTCCTGCTCTTCTTTTGTTTGCGGCACCATTGCCGTACTTAGTTCATAGGTCGTGGAGACAGGACTGCACACTGGTTTACAGTAATCCATGCCGTACCGCTTCAGCACCTCGGCCACATATTTGGCCTGCCCCAGCTCAAGCGTGCGCGCCCTCCGGTTCAACGTAATGCTCACCCCGAGGTAGAACTCTAGCTCCCCCATGTCCAACATCTGGAACCTGCTGCTCAGCTGCTCTTTCAGCTGCTGTAGGCTCGGCAGGTCTGAGGAGCACAAGATCAGATCGTCCACGTAGAGTGCGACAATCTGATGGAGCTTCTTGCTGCGCCACACGTACACACTGTGATCCGCCTCACAGCGCTTGAAGCCGAGTTGTGCCATGAAGCTGTCCATCTGTTGGTACCAGCATCGGGGCGATTGTTTTAGCCCGTACAAGGACATCCACAGCTTGCACACCTTGCCCTCCGGCGCCTCCACCCCCTCTGGCACCTCCATGTAGATTTCCTTGTCGATGATGCCATTGAGGAACGCCGTCTTTACGTCCATTTGGTGGAGCTCCATGTCCTTCGCGGCTGCCACCGCAAGGATCACCCGGATGCTTGTGAACTTGGCAACGGGGGCGAACGTCTCATCGTAGTGCTCGCCCTTACGCTGTGCGTACCCCTTCGCCACGAGCCGCGCCTTGTACTTGTCAACCACACCTTCCTTTGTGAACTTGGTCTTGAAGACCCACTTGGAGCCGATGACCTTGGCGTCTTTCGGCCTGTCAACCAGCTGCCACGTGTCATTTTCTGCAATGGACGTCAACTCCGACTTGATGGCAGCGTCCCACTGCTTTCCCTCGGGCCGCGCAAGCGCCTCTTGCACAGTCGTCAGTTCCGTTGATGCAGCCAGCATGCACCGTGTCATGCCGATCCATCGACCAGTGCCTGCGTCGAAATGCTTCCCCGCTCTCCGCTGCCTCCCGCTGCGGCGCGGCAGTTTTGGCGGCGCCTCGTCGCTCTGCTGCGATCCTTCCGACTCAGCCCGCTCTGGTGAATCATCGACCGGACGACTTCTCGAGGATTCTTCCCGCTCCGGTGAACCATCAACTGGACGGGCGGCGCGTCCGGAGGATTTTTCTCCGACGCCCGACGCGAACTCCGCCGGGAGTGCGCGCTTTGGCACCCGCGGTGCCTCCTTCGACGGATCATTCCGTCGGATCTCCAGCCCAACTGCATCATCGTCAGAGTCCTCCGCGTCGGCTGCTGCACCTGCTGCACCGCCGCGCTCCGATGCCGCATCATCGACCTCTGCGTCCGCCGGCTCCTTCTCGTAGTCAAGGAGCTGGAACCACTCCCCCTGTTTTGGAGTGTTCCCGACGCTCATGTCGTTGCTGCTGCTGCTGAAGCTCTGCTGCTCGTCGAACTCGATGTCACAGCTGCGGATGATCTCTTGCGTGCGCGGGTCCCAAAGCCGATACGCCTTTTGCGCGCTCTCGTAGCCGAGGAACAAGCAAGGCTTCACCCGCGGTTCCAGCTTGTTGTCGCGTCGTTGCGCCGCTTGCACCATTGCATGCGCCTTGCACCCGAACACCTTCAGGTGTGCCACGTTTGGCTTGCGCCCGCTCCAAACCTCCTGCTGTGTCTTCTAGCCGCCCTTACCCTTCAGCACCGCTGTTGGGGTGAGGTTGATTGTGTAGCTCGCTGTACGCACAGCCTCCGCCCAGAAACCTCGCGGCAACCCCGCATCCACAAGCATGGTCCGCACCATGTTGAGCAGCGTCTGGTTTGCCCACTCCTCCACTCCATTGGACTGTGGCGAGTACGGCGTAGTGTGTTCCCACTTGATGCCCTGCTGCTTCATCCACCCGCTGCAGCCCACGTACTCTCCGCCATTGTCGCTGCGTAGCGCTCTGACCTTCCGGCCAGTCTGCCTCTCCACCGCTGCGACGTACTCCTTCAGCCGGTCCAGGACCTCGCCTTTTCGCTTCATGAAGTACACGTAGAGCTTCCTGCTGCAGTCGTCAATGAAGGTGACGAAGTACCTGAAGCCGCCGTTTGACGGCGTTTTGAACGGTCCGCACACGTCGCTGTGCACGACCTCCAACAAGTCCTTTGCGCGAGCCGCGTTCTCGTTGAACGGCTTGCGCCGCGCCTTGCCCAAAATGCAAGGCTCACACTTTTTGTGCACTGCTGCATCTACTGCCACGTCTGCACCGTCGATGACGAGGCCGCGCACCATGTCGCGCTTCGCCATCTCCTTAACGGTTGCGGGCACCGAATGCCCCAACCGTCAGTGCCAGAGCTCCAGATCAGCGCTCCCTCCCTTGGCCATGTTGACGACGCGCTCCTGCGAATCTGCTGCGTCGGATGCCGCGGGGACCACCTTGGTCTCCACGATGTAGAGACCGCCCTCGCGCTTCGCCTCTAGCACGACCTCGCCGTCGCCGTCGATGCGCACCACTGCGCCTTTCCTACGGAAGAGCACCTCATACCCCTTGTCCGTCAAGCGGCTGACACTCAAAATATTAGCCAGGCCGGGGACGTGCTGCACATCACGAATTGTGCACAGCTCCTTCTTACCGCCCACCACGACTTTCACCTCCACGTCGCCTTGGCCGGCCGCCGGCTCGACTTTGTCGTTCGCGACCACCATTGACTTGGAGGACTTCTCGAATGTGACAAACCCCACCTTCTCGACTTGGGTGTGCTCCTCGGCCCCGGAATCCAGGCACCGCCTGTTGGCCTTCTTGAGGAAGTGGTTCTTGTTGCCGTTGAGGAGCAACCTGCCCTTGCTGTTTTTGCCGCCGGTCTTCGCCTCCTCCGGGCACTCACGGGCCCAATGGCCCTCCTTGCCGCAGTTGCGGCACGCACCTTTCTTGGCGCCCTTCTTGTCGCCGCCCTTTCCGCCACTCCCTCGGCCCCCGCTTCTGCCACCGCGCGTTTTGGTGACGAGGGCCGATGAGGAAGACGAGGACTCCCCGCAGCTCCGTCACTGCGCCTCGTTGCGGATGTACTCTGCGACCGCGCCATAGGTGAGCTTGTCCTCCGACCATCCTCCGAGAACGGTGATGAGTGGACCCCAACTGTCAGGCAGGGCCATGAGGAGGGCCATCGCCTGCAGCTGTGTGTCGATCTTCCATCCCACGTCATTGCATTGCGAGGCGAGCGACTCGATCTGCTGCATGGCGGAGATGACATCATCTCCCTCCTCGATTCTCACCGTGAGGAGTCGCTTCATCGCGAAGATTTTGTTCGCGAGCGAATTAGATTGGTGGATGGCGCAGAGCTTTTCCCAAGCTTCGGCTGCCAGCTTGCAGCCTTGGAAGTAGCCCCACTGCAACTCGGCTGTCCCGGACACCAGGAGCATGAGCGCCTCCGTGTTCTTCTTTTCGAAGGCCTGCTTCTCCGCGTCCGTAGCAGTCCCCTCTGTGAGCACCTCCTTTCCCAGCATGACATCCAACAGCCCCTTATGCAAGAGGTGCAGTTCGAACTGCCATCTCCATAGCCCAAAACCTGGGCCGCCCGCATACTTCTGAATGGGCTGCGTCTCCTTCTGCGCCATGTGCGTAGCTGCTACTCTGACGAGTTCTCAGAACTTCACGGCGATGTCCAAGATGACGATCCCGTGCACTGCGGAAGACGTGAAAGTTGGAGGCGTTCAGACCTGTGGGCCCATAACCCTTTTGTCAGGATGAGATCCGCGTGATGCAGTCCCGACGTTTGTCTGATAACCTCTAGTGATTCACGTCTACTGTTTCGGGCGAATCTGAGACTGAGCGTGAGCTTTCTGGTCGCCTCACGCTATGTGAGCAGGAATTTAGAGACAGTCAGTTTGCGAAGGGAATAACGTCGTTTTGCGTTAGTTCTTGAACATAGACATGATCACAACATTTATAGGGCTAGTCATGAGCTTTCCAACGCACCAAACCGTGCGCAATTTGGCCAAGCATAGCTCAAGTTATGCTTGCCGAAGCGCAGGTCTCACCCACCACAGAAGCCTGACGCCGCCACTCGCCGTGGCGCCTTCATTCACATGCGAAGTGCCTTTCCCAAGGCGCATGTCCCATTGCACATGGTGTATGGGTCCCCTGCACTGTTTCCACGCACTCTACCCACTTTCGGGTCGTGTTTGGTGATGGGGTGTGACGAGGTTCGAAACCTGTCCGCGGACCTGCAGTCAGAATTTTGACTAAGTCCCCGACTAACAAAACGTACTACTGAGTTTCGGACGTCGAGCCAGGATTTTGGCTAAGTCCCTCAGTAACAACCTGCAATACTGGATCCGGTGGATGATCCACCGGATCAGGTGGATCATCCTCCGGATGCCTCGGCAGGCCTTTCGGAGCATTTTCTCCACATGGTAGTTTTGTTACTCGGTCCGGTCGATTATCGACCGGATTTCGAGTCGCAGCCGGCTCCCAGAGCCGCTGCGCATACCCCAACTTTGGAAAGCCATATCTCCCTCGATACTTGTCCGATTCCGGCAAAACAACTTCCACCGGATTCAGCGACTCGTCAAATTTGAGGAGCAATCCTCCATTTAAGGATCCAAGCAAATGTTGAGTCGCCAGATCCGCTGGAGCAGAGTTTCCATTTTCTGGCGGCTCGTCAGCGCCTCCCGGTGCCGCACTTGGGCATGCGGAGGGGCAATTTTTCAACAATCTCAAGAGAGATATTCGTGTGCTTCTGGAGCGTCCCAGCCAGATTCTCACGAGTTCTTGGCTTCCACACACATCTGGCTCCCTTCTCCCGGAGATTTGATCCTCGCCCGATCCCTACCCCAACGATTTTCCTCGTCCTGGTGTCTTCCCCATCCCTCGTCCTTCTCTGCCTGTGGTTGCTCTCCCTACGGAGCGATGACCCAAGGACTGCGAGACACCAACCCCACAATATGTTAGCGTGTACGGCTTCAACTGCTTGGAGATTCCTTCCCAGGTCTAGGCCACTTCAGAGGGAATTTGGCCGTATCATCATAGTCTGTACCAGGTTACGAACCGCTCAGAAGTGATGACAGCGGCTAGGGCAATTCCCGGACTCCTTTACGCCATGCCGCCTGAGACCGTTGTGGAATCTTGCCCGTTCTTTGGAGAGGCCGGCACAGGCGCAGGTGGTGATCTACGTCGGGACTGAGACCTGGAATTGTCCCTGCTTGCTGCCGAGACATATGCCACCCGCACGGCTCACATTCGCGCCTTTCACTCCCTTTGTCAGGGACCTGCCTAGCACGCAGTAGACTACTAGCGGCGGGCCATGCGCATCTACACGCGCCTTGGGACCTCAGGAGGTACACAGGTGTGGACGCTTAATACGCTCATGCTCAAAGTTCTTCTGTGAGGTAGCCGTGGCCCATGAGGAGAGTCCCCTTGTTGCAACGGTCATCGGGTCGCCACCGACGCCCTTCTTGCATTCCGCCCCTCCATCCTGTGGCACATCCTTCTCCTTCCCCTTCCACCCACATTATCGTGACTTAGACGCAGGGTGTGGCAGCAATGACATAGGGGAAGAAGGAGAAAAAGAGGCGGGGTTCGGGCCAGCAACACTCATAGTAGTAGCAGTCACCGGGTGGTAGCACTGGACAAATTGTTCACTTCTACAACTGCAGAGGCGCTCATCGCTACACTGAGTGCCAGCAACCGCTGGACTGGGCGCGGATCACTCACGGTCTTCAGGCTACACACGCACTACGGTTTGCGTCGAGTAGCACAGCCTCTGGTCACGCAGCAACCACGGCTGCAGCAGTTCGCGCTTCCGCAACGGCGAGCAGTGGCGACCCGGACCCACATGACCGCACCATCGCCAAGCTTCGTCACCTTCTAGCACTTTGTTTTCAGGGATGTGCGAGTGAGTTGTCATAACCGTGTGGCTCAAAGACTATTTGTTTGTCTGTTTTTGTCGCCCGTGATGACTCGTGTGGGGGGGAGGGCACAGCTGGCATGTGATGATGATGAGCCTGACAATTTCAATTGAATTGATGAGTCTCACCTTTGTGCCCTTCGTCGTTCCTCCTCACCTATTGCTTAGTGCCCGTTTGAGGGCAAGTATTCCATTGCCAGTTGCACAGTGATGTCCTTTCATCATGATCATGATACCACCTGGATCATCGTTTTTGGTGCCACTCACCACATGTCGTCGTACTGACTTTGTTATCCTCGGTCCTGCTGCATTTGTTCCCTCCGTTCGCACAGGCTCTAGTAACTCATTGTCGGTCTAGGGTGTTGGGGTTGTGCGCTTCGATGGTATGTCTGCCCCCTTGTATCTTTTCGAAGTAAATTTTGTGCCTGATCTTGAGCTCAGCATGCTTTCTGTGTGTACCTGCACACTGATGGGACTCTATGTGGAGTACACTGTAGACTCCGCGCCTGTGACTGCTATTCATACTCATACCATTGTTCTTCGTGCCTCTGTTGGGGATGATCTGTATTGTGTCCCTTGGATTTCTTCTTCTCCTTGCTTCCCTTTCCCTATCCCTCGTGTGTTTTTCAATGGTGTTCTCTCTGCTAAGCACTAGCGACTACTGCATTGTTGCCTGTGTCATGTGAGCCCCAACACTATGTCGAAGCTCATTCCGACACAGCCCGTATTCGGTCTTGACGCGGCCTCTTTTCAGAGGCCACCTAAGACCGATTGTATGTTCTACGCTCAGGGTAAGATGCATTGCTGCACCTACCCTGAATCCCGTTCTCGAGCTCGTCGCCCTCTTTTTTCGACCATTTGGACCTTCTTCGTCCTCTCCCTATCGAGTCTTTGTCCGATCGGGGCCAATACGTCCTGACCTTGACTGATGATTTCACCCGGATGTGGTGGGTCTACAGCCTACGCCAGAAGAGCGATGCCGCTCGTGGAGTTCACCTCTGGCTAGTGATGGCCGAGCGTCAGTCCCGCCACATGTTGCATACATTTTGCTCCGATTGTTGCGGCGAGTTTCTTGACATGATGGACAGTTTCTTTGATGAGCACGGGGTTTTTCACCACGTTTTTGGTCATGCTACTCCTCAGCAGAACGGTTTGTCTGAGTGTTGGAATCGCACCATGGAGGATGCGGTTCGTGCGATGGGGTCTGAGTGCGATCTCCCAAAATCTTTTGCATTTGAAGGATTCACCTACATGACGTGGGTCTGCAACCACCTCCCGCATAGTCCCCTTCCGGACCACGCTACACCGTATGAGCTCTGGTTTGGCCACCGTGCCGATTTGCATCTCGCTCGTGACTTTGGATCCGTGGCTTGTGTGTGGTACTTTGAGGACGAGGAGGGGTCCAAGGACTCCCTGCGGGGGCGCTTGTGTGTCTTTGTAAGCATCTCCCCGTGGTCGAAGGCGTGGCGTTTTTGGGACCCCTCTCGTCATTGCATTATTGATTCCTGCTACGCGCTCTTCTTTGAGTCTCTCACCTACCGTGACCCGACCTCTATCATATCGATGTCCGTCACGCACCTTCCTACGTGTGAGGCTTCCTGACGGATGGAGGAGTCTAGGCCTACAAGCACCTTTTATCCGGCTGATATGTCCGTTTGAGCCCCCTGCAGTTCTTGGTCTTCGGTTCTTGATGACCCAGCGATCATAACTGTCGGCCTAGAGACCTCTTTGGCCTTGCCTGTTTGTACCCGTGTTCCCTCACACCTAACAGGCACCCATGATTTTGTACCCATGTCCACCAGTACTCCTGCCTGTGCGTGATCATGCATTTGCCCCAACTGTTACACCCAACTTTGTGTCTCCCATCATTTCACAAGCATCTCCTCACACTACATCACCTACCCCTTTGCCTCAGTCCTCACCAGATGTGGTCGCGCCTGTCTCTGAGCCCGAGGTGAGCTCCTCGAGCCTAGGTTACTCACGTGAGCCCCATGGTCGTCTTTTACCACTGGTCTTTGGAGTCTAGCGAGTGTCTGGTCTCGCACCTGGGCTCTCCACTTGTAGTGTTGCGAGTGGTGATCCTGGTACAGTGGCCCTAGGGCTGAGTTTCCGCAAAGATCACACAGAGGTGCATCCAGCGTACCTTGTAGGACACGATCTCATCACTCATGAGTTTTGCATCACTTGTGATGCAGCAGCTGACCTTGTGGTCGTCTGGCCTAGCTCTGATGCGTGTGCACTCGCCACTCAGAGATCTCCCTCGATGGCGCCTGATCAAGGTACACTTAGGGAAGCTCTCCCATGGGAGGATGCAGACACTCGGTGTGCTGCCTATGAGGATGAGCTTCGTGTCATCCAAGAGCACGGAGTTTACGAGCTAGTCGACCTTCCACCTGGGAGGAAGGTTATTCAAGTCGACTGGGTCTTTTGCAAGAAAGTGAAGCCGGATGGCTCACTGGAACACCACAAGGCTTGCTTGGTCATCAAGGGGTACTCCCAGGTCAAGGGCATCTATTACATGGACACCTTCGCCCCTGGTGTCCGCATGAGCTCAACTTGCCCTCTTTTCGATGTGGTGGCTCAGCATGACCGAGAACTGGACCTGATGGATGTGAACAATGTGTTCCTCCATGGCTCTCTGGATGTGGAGATTTACCTGGCTCAGCCACTAGGCTTTGAGGACGGTGACAAGGTCTGGCTCTTGCGCAAGTCCTTGTACAGAATCAAGCAATCTCCTTGGTGCTGGAGCCATGAGATTGTAGGGACTGACTCATGCGGGATATGTACAGAGCAAGGTAGATCCCTCTCCCTTTATCCATCACTTGCCTGAGCGGCTCACCGCCATCTTGGTCTATGTGGACGACCTTCTGATCGTGTCTCCCTCCATGGAGGCAGTGAAGGAGGCCAAGGCTGTCCTCCAGACTACCTACAGGATGAAGGATCTTGGTCTTGTCGCGGTGTTTCTTGGCATGGAGATCATGCGAGACCGCGCACGGCACATACTTTTGTTGCATCAGGCCCGATACGTGCGTGTTGTGGGGGAGAGTTTCAGTGATCTCCTTGGCGCATACAATCCTTGGTGCCCATGGCCTCCACACCTCTCACACCTGATGGGCAGGATGCCATAAAGGTGGACGATCCCACACAGCTTGGGGAGACAGTGGATGTGACCTTGTACTTTTGTCTCATCGGATCTCTAATGTACCTGGCCACCAACACTCGCCCCGACATTGTTTTTACCGTTAACCTCCTTGCACAGTTTTTGCACGCTCCACATGCTAGAGCCCTTCTTCCGGCTGTGCGAGTGGTTTGGTACGTGGTCTCCACACCATACCTCGGACTCTTCTTTCGCCGGCAGTGTTTGGTGGTTCCTGACGGCTACACCAACTACGACTGAGCCTGGAGTCCAAATGGACGCAGCTGCACCGGCTACGTGTTCCTGCTTGGTGTCCTCGCGCAGCTGGAAGCAATGCTGCATTGCACATAGGTCGTCGGAGGCAGAGTATGTTGCTCAAGGTGCAGAGGCTGCTGAGGCAATGTGACTACAACACCTGTTCCTTCAATTGGGTTTGTCAGTGCCCGCCATTGTGCTTCACTGCGAGAACCAGAGTGCTCTTGCCGTTATGGAGAAATTTGGTTTTACAACTGTTTTTGCAATCTTTGTTGCATTTGTTTTAGTGTTGCATGCGTATGGCCATGCGTACAATCGGGTCATGGGGGAGTGTTGTGATTTCTGACGTTCCTGTCGACCTTTACACTTTACTCTGACCACTCGGACGTGTCCATCCATGTGCAGATCCCTGATGCGGACCCAGGTGGCGCCGGTGCGTTGTCTGGTGACCACCTACGCGGAGCTGACCAATGACCGACCCAGAGTCTTGGATGCTGTTTGGTGACAGAATGCATGCTAGCGTGTGCTAGGCAGTAAGGCAAAAATCAACCGCAAGGGTCTGACTAGCACGACGCATCAACGCGTCTGGCTGCAAGCAATGTGCAGAGAGAGTTAACAACTGAGGCCTAGACAACCTAAATAGTGTCTCTGACCTAGTGGGTGCACATACACGCGACGCACGATGGCACACATTTTCTAGCAGACAAAACAGTGGCAAAACCACAGTTTTGCGCATAACTCCCTGCAGACACGTCAGAACGACAAGCCGTCTCAACCAGAACAACCGCATCAACAAGATCTACACCTTGATAGGTTGCAAGCCTATGTGCTATCCCACAACACAAATCTAAACAAGAAGAAAGTCTTCTGGGCACCCGTCCGGCCGCCGGTGTTCTGCCACGGTAGCCATGTCAAGGATCTGCACATGGATGGACATGAGCCGAGGGGTCACCGTAAGCCTTGTATGACACACATAACAACACTCCCCCATGACCAGAGGGCAATACACGTCCAAACACATGCATAAACAAATGATGTACAGAGCAAGAAGCACACAAACACCGTAGGCGACAAGCACAACACACGCAATGTAGCACATGAGGAGTCAACCTGTAGCGGGAATGGGGCAGAGTCCCACAGAGCGAGTGGCCGCATGAAACTTCGAACGACCCAGAGCCTTGGTCACAAAATCCGCGCCCTGCCTGTCAGTGTCCACGTNGTTCTGCCACGGTAGCCATGTCAAGGATCTGCACATGGATGGACATGAGCCGAGGGGTCACCGTAAGCCTTGTATGACACACATAACAACACTCCCCCATGACCAGAGGGCAATACACGTCCAAACACATGCATAAACAAATGATGTACAGAGCAAGAAGCACACAAACACCGTAGGCGACAAGCACAACACACGCAATGTAGCACATGAGGAGTCAACCTGTAGCGGGAATGGGGCAGAGTCCCACAGAGCGAGTGGCCGCATGAAACTTCGAACGACTTAGAGCCTTGGTCACAAAATCTGCACCCTGCCTGTTAGTGTCCATGTGGATGACTCGGATCTCACCATGGTCAACCAGATCACGCACAAAGTGGTGCTCGACATTGATGTGCTTTGTGCGTGCATGGAACACACTAAAGTTCTTGGCGATGGCCTCCGCGCTCATGTTGTCACACTGAAAGACCACAGGAGGAATGGAATGATGCAGTTCACTCAGTAGACAGACAAGCCACACACACTCAGCTACACCGGTGCCTGGAGCAACATACTCTGCCTCCGTAGTGCTACGTGCAATGTAGCCCTGCTTCCCACAGCACCAGGATACCGTAGTGCCTCCAATGAGAAAGACATAGTCGGTGTGGCTCTTGCCATTTGGACTCCACGCCTAGTCACTGTCTGTGTACCCATCGAGCACAACACACACCTGCTCGCGAAAGCACAGGCCAAGGCGTGCGATGGAAAGGATGTAGCGCACACACCGGACTGCTGCCTCCAATGTTCGTAAGCCTAGAGCTCGCAAGAATTGGGTGAGCAGGTTGACAATGAAGGCAATTCCGGGCCGTGTCGTGGTGGCCAATTACATGAGCGAGCCGATGACTCGCAGTTACAGGGTCACGTGGACTGGCTCCCCCAAGTCAGCTGGATCATCAACTTTTAGGGCAGCTTGCCCTTCAGGGGTCATGGGCACGGAGGCCGTGCGGACGGCAGCAAGGAGGTAAGCAAAGCGCTCCCCCACAGCCTCTGCATAGCGTGCCTGATGGACACGGTTGCACACGATCTCCATCCCTAGAGAGACAGAGGTCTCGCCAAGGTCTTTCATCTTGTAGGCCGAGGAGAGAATAGCCTTATCAGCATTCACTGCTTATAGGTTGGGTGAGGCGATCAGAAGATCGTCCACGTAGACGAGGATGGCAGCGAGCGGTGCTGAGGACTATGAGAGGAATAGAGATGGGTTAGCATCACTCTGAACGTACACAACGCATCTCAGCGTGCTAGTGATCTCTTGATTCTAGCAGCGAGGTGACTACTTCAGGCTGTACTAGGCCTTCCATAGACGGTACGCGTGACTGGTGCCATCCTCAAAGCCGGGTTGCTGGACCATGTAAATCTCCTCCTCAAGGTCCCCGTTCAGGAACGCGTTGTTGACATCCATCGGATGGAGCTCCTAGCTCCATCCGATGGAGCGTGCCACCTGGCTCAGCAGCGTGAGCGTGGTCGTCATCCGACCAACAGGGCAAAGGTCTCGGTGTGGTCCACACCAGGGACCTGGGAGAAACCTTTTGCTATCAGGTGGGCTTTGTAACGCTCCATAGTGCCGTCTGGTTTGAGCTTCTTGCGTCAAACCCAGTTGGCCTTGATGGCCTTGCGGTTCTTCGACAAGTCCACCAACTCAAAGACGCTGTGCTCTCAGATGGCATTGAGCTCAGCCTGGCAGGCAGCGCGCCACTGCTCAGCGTCCGGGGCTGACAAGGCCCCAGGCAGACTTGTGGGATCGAGAGACAACGGTGGTGCACTGCGTGTGGTCAGGGCATACGCCGCAGAGGGAGGGTCGACCGTCACCATGGACTCAGCAGCGTCACGAGCGAGTCCGTACTCATGAGCAAGTAGTGTTATTTCAGTGGGACAACCAGGGTGAACCTCCGTGAGGCCACAGGCACTCAGGCCGAGGGCCTTCGTGCTAGGGTCACCGCTAACTACGCTGCGCATGGGGCAAGGGGGGAGGCGTCCGCCCGGTGCCTGTTTATAAGGGTCCAACGGGGCAGGAACAGTGGCCGCTGCCGACTCACATGTCGGTGTGGACTGCACAGCAGGCACGTCACTAGAGCATGGCGCGGCCGGGGATGGACCAACGACAGACGCTGGCACGTCAGCAGTCAGAGGCGGGGACGGCTCAGAGCCAGACACGGACGCGGACGCAAGATCAGGTTGGGCCTCAGACGCGGATGCAGACTGAGGATCGGGCATGGCCTCAGACATGGATGCAGACTCGAACGCAGACTAGGACACGGGCGAGAGCAGAGAGGAGCGAGCCGCAGATGGGACGGGGCTGGGGGTGCCGATAGGCACAGCCTTTTGGGACAGTCCTTGGGGTGTCGGCGACGGAGTGACCGCACTGGCCGGGGGCACTGTGCCAACCGCGACAGGAACCTCCCCCACACTACGTGGCCTAGCACACCCAGAGGCATGAGCAGCACGAAGAGCGTGGATGCAAGCAAGGTCGCGGAATGCAAGATGCTCGAAGAAGAGAGCGTCACTGGACTCAACGATGCGGTGTCTCTTAAGGTCCCAAAACCACCATGCCTTTGACCGCGGGGCCACGCCGACGAAGGCGCAGATGCAGCCCCGTGGAGAGAGCTTGCTCCCCTGTTGTCTGGTGTGAACCAGACATAAACAAGGGAGCCCCAGACACGGGCCATGCGCAGATCCGCGTGACGCCCATACCACAGCTCGTAAGGCGTGCGGTGACCTGGGAGGGGGCCGTGTGAGCCCGCAGAGCCAGCTCCTCAAAGCTCAGAGGGCGGCAAGATAAGCCCAAGCCGGTGCCGGTGCTAAAGCTTGTGCCCCGAAGGGCAGGATTAGCCTCACGCGCTCTGTGGCGCGCCTCGAGGTGGAGGAGGCGTGCTCGCAGTAGCTCCTCTTCACCCTCCTCTCCAGAGTTGGAGAGGGTCTCCACTACTTCATCTACATTGCCGCCAAGAGCGAGGTGATCCTCGCTTGGGATCGTAGGCTGATGCTGCTGCTGGGGCAGTAAGCCCCTGACCAGATTTTGCATCTCCGCGACTTGCCTCATCAAAGTCTAGCGGCTCTCTGCCTGCAGGTCCGCCAGCGCGCTCACCTGGTGCGCCAAGGTCGTCAGACTGGACGGCCACTGCAGGTGCTACTGCTACGGCTACTACTGCTGCCATTGCTGCTGTAGTTGGTGTTGCTGCTGATGCTACAACAGTGGCTGCTGATGCTGTGAAAGTGGCTGCTGCTGCGGTTGCTGTTGCGGCTGCTGCTGCTGCTACCGCTATGGTGACGATTGTCAACCGGCCTGAGGCAAACGGACTAGAAAACAGGGCCGACACAATAGCACCTGCCATCTGCTCCTAGCATTTCAGCCAGGAGAAGATATCACCCTTAGGATCACAGTTCCCCACTGAGCACTTCCTAGGCAATCACTTGCTAGCAACTGTGTCCACTTAACACTTGGTCACTTTCGTGCTAGGTGCTAGTCAAAGACTAACTCCTGGGGCTTAGACCAACCAGTGTCTTCTTTTTACTGTTCCTTAGTTGGACAAGTCTGTGAGGAGCATCTAAGGCCAGATTGTGTAATTAGAATGAGGAATGAGCCTGGTACATATAGTCATAGGCCTGGCTTCTAAGGTGTGTGGGTAGTGGCACGTTTGGGGTGGTCACTACGCACCACCTCACCAGTCTGCCACTTGGCGCATCCACTGACCGCCAAGTGGCGCACTCTTCTCATGCATGGAGGAATGTCTAAAAAACTTCCCCCCTGTGCAGGAAGGTCAGAAAACCTCCTGCGCATATCAAGGCTCGATCGCAGGACTTATTGTCCCTAAGTCCAACATGCTATCCGTTGCGCTACACTTCTGGTGTCTCGCTTGGACTTGCACCACGAACAAGGTTTGGGGGACTAACTCCAAGGGAGCAGTGCATGCCCAACCTGTCCGTCAAGCCATAGCAGTGGCCATGGGGCATGGAAGAACAACAACGATGGCGGCGGCCAGCGTTGGCCGCTGACGGAGCTGCCCTCGGCAACTGCATCGGTGGCAGCGTTGGTGGGCTTGAGTTTTTGCATGTGGCCGGGTTTTAAGAGGACATTGCCAGGGGTGCTGCCGGTAATGCTGCTGGTGGTTTTGCCAGCGGAATTTTGCGGCCTGCCGTTGAACACTTCGGACTTGCCGCGGAACAACCACCGCGGTCGCGCCAATGCGGAACACAGCAGGGTGCCGCGAACTACCGGGGCACCTCCGTCAGTGTGTTCCGCAACCACCGTGGAGCCGCCGCGGCTAGCCACCGCGGAACTGCAGCGGAACTGCCGCGAACTCGCGAGTACGAAGCACCGTGGAGCACTGTCAACGTGTTCTAGGACCGCTGCAGAGCTGACGCAGCGGAACGCCGCGGATCCGCGGGACACCGCGGATCTACTGCAGCACCGTTATCTCAGGGTGACACACTTCGGAACGCCGCGTGCAACCGTAGTAAATCAGCGGCATCGTCGGCACGTTCTGTTGCAGAACAGCCACCGTGGTCGCGCCAATGCACAATACGGCCGGGTGTCGCGAACTACCAGTGCGCCTCTGTCAGTGCGTTCCGCAACCACCGCGGAGCTTCCGCGACTGGCGACCGTGGGACTACCGCAGAACTGCCTCAGACTCGCAACCGCACAGCACCGTAAAGTGCTGGCGGCGTGTTCCAGAACCGTCGTGGAGCTGCACCAGGGAACACCGCGGATTTGTCGCGGCACCGTCACCGCAGAGCACCGCGATTTTTCCCCGGAGCGGCTTTTGCTGTCGCGGAACGGCCGCGGAACTGTTGCGGAGTTTGTAAGAAAACGGTCGGAGTTGTGGTGGGTCCTCCAGGGACCTCTTGCCGGGACAGTGGGCGTTGCTGCTGCTGCTACTCAAGGCAACGACTGTGGTCGCTCACTGGTACTGCGGTTGCTGCGCCTCTGCTACGCAACTATGCGAGCACTTGCTCGCCACTCTGATACCATGACAGAATGCATGCAAGCATGTTCTAGGCAGTAGCACGACGCATCAACGCGTCCGGCTGCAAGCAATGTGCAGAGAGAGTTAACAACTGAGGCCTAGACAACCTGAATAGTGTCTCTGACCTAGTGGGTGCAAACACACGCGGCGCACAAGGGCGCGCATTTTCTAGCAGGACAAAACAGTGGCAAAACCACAGTTTTGAGCATAACTCCCTGTAGACACGTCAGAACGGCAAGCCGTCTGAACCAGAACAGCCGCATCAACGAGAGCTACGTTGTGATAGGCTGCAAGCCTATGTGCTATCACACAGCACGAATCTAAACAAGAAGAAAGTCTTCTAGGCACCCGTCCGGCCGTCGGTCTTCTGCCACGGTAGCTATGTCGGGGATTTGCACGTGGGTGGACATGAGCCGAGGGATCACCGTAACTTGTGTACGACACACACAACAACATTTGGGACCTTCTCGAGTTGTTTTGCAGCGTGTAAGATTTTACCGGTGGACTGGCCGTGGGCCCGATTTGCATGTTTTGCATTGTGTGTCCACGGTTTGATGCCGGATGCATGCGTGACCAGTCATAGCATCTGGCTAGAGATCCTGCACGTTTAGGTTCAGACGGCATAGCGTTCTAACTTGTCTGCACAGAGTTACGGCCAAAACAGTGTTCNCGCCACTGCAGATGTTTATGCTATGGACCTGTCATTTGTTATGTCTCTCTACAAATGCTATTGAAGCATTCAGACACTTTGACTTGTGTCTCCTAGCCAGACTCTTGATGTTGTGTGTACGACCTGTAACTGTCGTCACAGTCTGACCATGCACTGACGCCTCGTCAGCGATTGTGTTGCTAGGAAGCTTCCATGCATTTTCTCATCCCCATCCATCAAATCTGGGGGAGTCTGTCAATTTGATCAAGTACCTCAACGTGATTGGATTAATCATGTACCTTGCTACTACGACTCGAGTAGATGTCGGCTTCTCGGTCAATCTTCTTGCACAATTCTCTTGGTGATCCCATTAGAGGCAACTTGAGACTACTTGCGTGTCATTCATTACATGCACTCCATCAGACGTGTCAGAGTGTGCTACTGTGCACATGGTCATTGATGCTACACTCACAACAACTGGGCGCATGACAGAGATGCACATAATCGTACATGGTACTTTCCTTACAATTGAGGTCATGATCAGAAAAACATGCGTGTTCTCTTTCTTGCAAACATGGAGTAATACATGGTATAGTGCATGCACCCACATGCGCTCGTGGTTGATGTGGTTGACTGAGCTTTGTCATGCATGTGCGTGGCCAGGTTGATGTTCCCACAGCACCACACACCCGGTTAATTCTGGGATGTGAGAAACCACCGTCAGCTCGCTCCCGACAGGTCAGGTTCGATCTCGTGTGTCTGCCGGGCCCCACGCAATCCACTCGCGTTGGTGGTCTGGTCGTTGGCGTCTATCACCTTACTCATCCCTTACTTGCTAGTCACGTGGTATCTTGCAAAGTGCCGGTTGCTCCAATCCATGGCGTGTGTGTGTACCTCCTTGCCGTTAGATGTGCCAACTGTCACACGGCCTAGGTAGAGCAACCGCCAACACCCAGCTGGTCCCACAAGCGAAGAATTCTACATGCAAAAGTGACTTCTTAGCAACTGCATAACTAGGAGTCTTTCCCTGAGGGTGATGCAGCACTCTGCGAGTCCTCCCGCCGGAGCCTCGTCCCAGTTGGGCGACATGCCTGAAACAAATTGCCATGTGATCCCTCTCCCTCCCCTGATGTGGGGAAGAAGGGGCTTGGGTCTGCCACATTTTTGGGTTGCGTAATGCATTGTGTACACAGGGAGCATGCACATGGTCGTCTGCTTGATGGATGAATCA
Organism: Penium margaritaceum; assembly: GCA_023375785.1. Taxonomy (NCBI): domain Eukaryota; kingdom Viridiplantae; phylum Streptophyta; class Zygnematophyceae; order Desmidiales; family Peniaceae; genus Penium; species Penium margaritaceum. The sequence goes on along the minus strand of SZWC01034615.1, from coordinate 587 downwards.
TTGCATTGCAGACCATCCTTTTGGATGTGTAGGAACTACTAGCCCCTCGAAGTCCAACAGTTCCTGCCCAAAGGTCGTTTCAGAGGAATGCTCAGATGCTGGACCATGACAGCAAACGATAGAGGCGATGACTAGGAGGCACTGTAGAAGTGGAGCTCCACGAAGGTGGACAGTTGGGTGGATACATGGCTGCCAAACATTTATTGGTGATCCTTCCTCCTCAACACTGGGATAAATCCGATATGGGGTAGAAATTCCCGTGTAATTTGTTGGAGATACACAACACTGTCGTCCACACCTACCTGGACACGTTCCCTTTCTCCTCCAATCATCTGTTCCCTCTAGTTCTGATGACATTTTGGATTAAGGATCAGATTTTTGGTCGTAACCTTCAACTCTTTCCAATTCCTTCTGCAGACATGATGATGAAAGACATCAACTTGACTCCTTTTACAGAACACTCAAGCATCGTGGTTTCAAACACAACACGACAAACACTGTGGACTCCGCCCAATGCACCCAGGATTTGATGGACAGGTCCGAGAAACTTTGAGAGAGAGAGAGGGAGAGAGAGAGAGAGAGAGGGG
>SZWC01034612.1:0-11613 GCA_023375785.1 Penium margaritaceum | reverse complement strand
ATACTATTGTGTTGGATTGCTCGTAGCGGTCGAGACCCGGACCCTGGTACCGCCAGTGTCACGAGGAGACCATCTTGTCCTCTGACATGTGTATGATGTGCATTACACTGGTTTGTGTGCGTGTGCATCACTCCTCTCATGGTCGAGACCCAAACACTTGGTGGGCTGTGCCAGTGTGTAGGGAGACCCTAGATGGATAGCAGATGAGTGTGTGTGTGTGTGTGTGTGTGTGTGGGTGTCAGTGTGAGTTGACTCATGCTTGTTATGGCTTGCCATACATTGTTGTTCCATGCCTTCGTTCATTCGTTCTGGCGTGGACAGCTATGTCAGCCAGGGGGAGTGTTGGTTTGTGTGGCTTCCATCCGTCACGACCGACACCGCTAGTTTACCAATATACCCACATCCGGGGTTTATGGTAGAGGAGGGCGTGACGACAGGACGGGCCTACGGACTGCACCAAGACTGCTCCAGAACCTACGACAGCGCCGGCAAGACGCGGTCGATGCGTTCTGGTAGCCCTGTGGGCTTGTCGGGAGCTGGGAGAGTTTTCTTGGTGGGTTGAGACCCGCGCACCCGGTGGACTATACCGGTGCGACGAGGAGACCCGGTGGCTATACTAGCGCTTCCGATGTTTGGAAAGCTGTGTGTGATGTCTGGAGGTTGATTCTGAGATTTTCTGGCACTGCACTTGTTTTCTCGGTGGTCGAGACTCGGGCACTCGGAGAGATGTTCCGGTGCCTCGAGGAGACCATCGTTATTGTTATGGTGGTGTACGCAGTGTGTTCTCCCCGCTGAATCGTTTGGGCTCAGCGGGGGTGACGGGGCCCGGTGCGGCTAGCTGCCAGCGCCCCTATTTAAGCCGGCTAGGGGCTCATTTGTACTTCCTCCTTGTTCTTTACATTCAGCGTTCCAGACTTAGCCAAATTCTTGTCGTCTTGCATCGCTCTCGCACACAGAGCTCATGTTCGTTTTTGCATGGGCCTGCATGCCCTAGAATTATTTCCAATTCACTCCGGCCTCCCTCACACTGCTGCCGACGTGGCACCGCATGGCGCGTTCTCTCTGCGTTCCGCCTACAGCTGCAATTTCTGCTCCCTCTGCTGCTCACACGCCCCCCTATGCTCTGATACCAATTTGGAAATTAATCAGGGTATGAAAACCCATGCAAACAAGAACATGAGCTATCTGTGTGAGTGCAATGCAAAATAGCAAGAATATGGCTAAGTCTGGAATGCATAACATGAAAGAACAAGGAAAGAGTACAAATGAGGCCCTAGCGGGCTTATATAGGGACGTCGGCAGCTAGCCGCACTAGGCCTCGTTACCCCCGCTGAACCCAAATGAGTGAGCGGGGAGAACACATTGCATACACCACGAGAACAACAAAAGTGGTCTCCTCTAGGCACTGTAACAACTCTCTCTCTCTCTCAGTGCCCAGATCTCGACCTACGAGAAGATAGGAGCACTGCTAGAAACACTCAAAATCAGTGTCCAGACATAACAAACGGCTTTCCGAATATCAGAAGCACTACTACAGTCATCGAGTCTCCTCTTTGCACTAGTACAGTCCACCCGGTGCGCGGGTCTTAACCCACGGAGAAAACTCTCCTAGCTCCCAACAAGCCAACAGTGCTGCCGGAACGCATCGACCGCGTCTCGCCAGCGCTGTCGTAGGTGCTGGAGAAGTCTCGGTACACTCCGGAGGCCCTTCGTATCGTCACGCTCTCCTCCACCCTACACCACCAATGTGGGGTATATGGGTAATCCATCACCTTCGACCGTGACGAGTGGAAGCCACACAAACCAACACTCCCCTGGCTGACATAGCCGTCAACGCCAGAAAAAATGAACAAAGCCATGGAACAACAGCGCATGCCGAACCACAATATGCACTAGTGAACCCACACACATCCACATCTGCTGCCCATCTAAGGTCTCCTCACGACACTGGCACATCCTACCAAGTGGCCAGATCTCGACCATGAGAGGAGTGATGCACACGCGCACAAACCAGTGTAATGCACATCATACACATATCAGTCGACAAGAGGGTCTCCTCGTGGCACAAGCGGCACTAGTGCCTAGGTCTCGACCGCTACAAGCAATCCAACAAGTGTCCGTATGATGCCCACAATAGTAACATCAACCAACACATAGGATCATAAGGGGATCTCCTCGTAACACGGGTGCAACTCACCACGTGTCCGGGTCTCGACCACTATGAGCAATCCAGCCCGCATGCACATGCCACACGCAGTATGGCCACACACCAAGACACACGATCACATGGTCTCCTCGGAACACTTGTACAACCCACCAAGTGTCTGGGTCTGGACCAAGAGAGTGGTACCATACACATGCAGCTGTGCAGGCACGTACCATGAGCCACATGCAGGCTGCTGTAGTATGCTCATAGTAGAGCATGGACCCTCACCATGCATCTCCCATAATGTCGCGTCAGGTGGAGGTCCACACAACACTCCCCCTGGGCAGATGAACCTGGCGGGGATGTCCGCAATGGAGATGCTGATACCGTAGCTTAATAGATCCTGGGCGATGAAACATGTGTGCAGAGATAGCTCTCCATGTCATGAACAAGTCAGCTCCCGCCCTCAAAGACAAAGTGGTGTCTCTGGCTACAACTTCTCGTGTCGCCCCTGCATCACCTAGAGTGTACTAGTCCTCTGAGATTCTCAAGGCGAATCCATAACAAGTCGTCTTGCTTGATTTGGTGTACAAATGGCTAAGTTAGGGTTGGGTTTGCGGCGATGGGGGTCCGCGCCGACAAAAAAAGTGTCGCGGAAGAGCGAGGAGTACCTAGCTCGGGTGAGACTCGCTAGTCGAGACTCACCCAGCTGGCCGGCGAGCGAGGCTTGCCGGCATGCACACCAAGTGCGAGGGCAAATCGCCCTTGTGCTACAGAAAAAGGCCGGCTAATCCGCGCCCTGCCCTGCACAAACCTACTCAATCTAGGTCGGTGTTTTTAGCAAGACTAATCTTGGTGCCAATCACGCAGTGCAAGAGCGACCTAGGGAAGGACAAATATAGGTCAATAAAGAGGTAGCGAGAGAGTGCGCCAACGCAGAGCGATGCTGGAGGAGTGGGTTCATGTTAGCAGGGTGTAGACGACCACGCGTGCGGAACGGAGAGATCGTGAGCCGTCACAGTGCGTCACCTCGACTCTCTGCTCCAGCATGCCCTGCACACTCACAGCAATCCACAAGAAGACGTATGTACACTAAGACATTAACATCCTCGTGTGACTGCCAAGGGTCCAAACTCATAGTCTCTCCTCTCTTCACTCTATCGTGATGCATCTGTGTCCGTTGGAGGAAGGAGATTGGGCGAGCAGCATACAAGCGTGGATGAAAAGACGGAGCTATCCTACGAGGTGGGATAGAGCACCTTGAAGCACAAGGATGAGCTGCAAGAAGAGGAGGGCTGGAACGACAAACCGGACCACCACACACAGATGAAAATGACCATGGAGCAGCTAAAGCGGGTGGATGAAGGTGCGTGATGGCAGCAGGAATATGAAGAGAAGCGATGATGGAGTCGACAAGAACGAGCATGGTGGAAACCGAAGGCATACTCACCTCTGTTGTGGTAGTGTCTCAATCGGACGTCATACTCAGAGTTGGTACAAGATCCTCCTCAAGTATGGGTGTGCGAGATCCTAATGGTGAAAAGCTAGTGTCGATCGTTGTGGTGCTCTAGTGCTCTGACAATCGCTCCCATGCTGCCATTACCTCCCAATGTAGTATCACTACATGCTCTTGTAAGTCAGCATAATCTGCCTCCGACATGTGGAAGTGGCCCATGTCTACTTCCCGTAGGAACTCTGTCTCACTATGCTGCACATGCATACTATAGAACTCGCAAGTACAACTCCATCTGCGTATCTACTACTGAGGACGATAGAGTCAGTGTTGCTACATCCTCCTAGGGGCCAACAAAACTCGTAGTGTACTGAGACGCTAGAAAATCAAGCATAACTGTAGGTGTCGCATCCCCACCATTGCTCGTGTTTGTCATACGAGGAGGAATGAGCGGTCACATGCCGAGAGAGAAGGAGAAGTAGGAGTTGTCAAAGTCCGTGGAGCATGTGGAAATATCGTTCGTGCATGTACTCCAACTCTCAGCGTCGATGTGATGAGTAGGGTCACCAACAGGTGAACATGAGAGGGCAGAACTCACCTCCTATTGACGAGGTGACTCCCTCTGTGTGGTTGGATCTACTCCACTGTCCTTGACTGCCGGCGTAGTGGAAATGGTTGTGCAGGACTCCAGCTCGACAATGCCTGTCATGGCGACCAGCAAGTGCAGCTGGCGCTTACGCACCGTCTCGCCAGGAAGACGGGTCACTGTCACCCGCTCGATAATGGAGTGAGGACCACCATCTGACCCTGTCATGTGTGTCACTGCTTTACAATGTGCTCGGGATCCCGTAGGCTCTGGGAACACGGAAGACTCCTGACGCTGAAGCTGGTCCTCAGGTAGCGCCGATGACAAGGTGGAGCCCGTTGTGTCTACTGCAGAAGATGTCACAATGACATCTCTCAGAAGTGCTGCTCTCAAGAATACCTCAACCTCTAAAAGACCAACCGGACAACTCTGCTCATGCACTATGACCGCTGCCGGGCTGGTGTGAGCCTCGTGCACCAACGCCCCCTGAAGCCCGTAAGGGGCATCCCCATCCACACGGGGCTGTTGTGCCACCGTCGGGACGCAACTGGTCGGTGTCGCGAGTGGATCCCCCTAGGCATGCAGAACGTGCACTCCTCATGGTGCAACCTGCTGCTGCAGAACGTCCAGCTCCTACCCCAGCATGGATGTTGACCTCGATGGCATGCATGTCTTATGCACTACAATCTCCGTTGAACCGGTATGAGCTTGCTGCACACACTTCCCCAAATTTCCAATGCATGCATTCTGATCCGTACGGGACTCCTGTGCCACCGCTGGACTGCCACCAGTAAAAGCTGCGAGTGGCACCGTCCAGGGACGTCGGGCTTGCGCTCTTCTTGATGTACCCTACTGCTACGGAAGACCTGGATCCAGCCCGGACGTGGAAGTCAAGCTCGATGACATACAAGTCTCCACCATGAACGCCATGTCGGGATCAGACTCTACGTCATGTGTTGTCAACGTGTCATCTGAATTTGCCTGAGCTGATGCTCGAGCACCATGGCACGGCGCGAGTGTGGATCCTGTTGATACGGTCAGAATAGGCAATGCACGGTGACCAAACTCCTCCTCGACAGGTATAGCAATAGAAGCCGAGGAGGTGGAGGCTGTATCAAGACCAGCACGAGCACGGCGTGTAGAGAGCTGACGCTGAGGCTGCGGGCACACAGGACTGGAATGACTACATGGAGACATGTCATCTCGAGGTGGCGTCGTGGTAGCAGGAGAGTGAAGAATCGAAAGGATGGTAGCAGCCTGGGACTGGCCGGCAGGTGGAGCTGAAGGGACATCATCGGATAAAAAATGAGGAGGGGATGAAAGAGATGAGATCAAGGAGGTCGTCAATGAACTGGTAGCAAAAGCACGCTTGGTGATGACGAGGTCACAAAGCCACTGCACCATCTGCCTCAGGCCGTGGATCTCAGCAAATATGGTCGCCAGAGGTCCAGCTAGGGGATTTACCAACGCCAGTAGATCCGCATGTTGTAGAGGACACATGCTCGGACGAGGCTGAAGGTAAGGTGGATGCCTACTGCGAGTGCGTGTAAAGTAGTGATGCCAACCATGACGTCCATCACCATAGTAGTAGTAGGAAAATGCGTAGGACGCCTGCTCAGATGTTTGCACACTCATCTCATGCGCCAGACGATGGATAGGTTTTGAGGGCACCTACTCCCGATGGTAATCACCAAGCCACAGGAGAGGATTAGACCGGTGGACATTGGTCACTCCTACAAGTCAAGATGTCGAGGTCAACAAATGTGACCAGACGGGACGAGCTGCACTATCATAGCACCTCGTAAGGGAGTCTCACGAGCTACGACTACTAGTGTTGCAGCCACTAAAGGAACAAGAATTGCTCCAAGAACAGAAGGTGTGGCGGTTGTAGTGCGGCTGCTGCTCCAAGAAGTAGACGACCAAGCCCTCGAAGATGGTCAAACCCAAATACGCTGTCAATCCTACGTATTGAAGTGTGGGGACCAATCCACTGGCCCCAGAGAGACGCCGGTCCACGACGAGTCTCAGAAAAGAAGTTACCGTCGACGACAAACCGTTGTTGGCTAGGAAGGGGAGATTGTAAGCGCTACTACAACTGCTTTGTACTATACAGTCGTCGCCATTCCACAGCCACCGCCGCTCCTACTGTGGAAGGTGTTATTGCTATTGTGGTTGCTGCCACAATGGGTGATGTTGCAGCGATTGCTTGACGGGTTGTTGCTAACAGGTATTTTGAGATTTTTCTTCCTTCTTGCCCTTACCCCCATTTCTTTCTCTTTACCACTCGCTCTCATGTGTACCCCCTTCGTATATTTTCTATTCTCGCGTCCCCCCTATTCTCAATTGCCCTAAAGTTGGCGCAATCGAAAAAAAAAAGAAAAGGGGGGGGGGTGAGGGGGAGAGGGGGGAAAGTGTCTGGCTTGTCCGGCCCTCCCTCTCGTGCACGCTCGCTTGTTAACTCCCTTGTGCATGCGAGCGAGCGAACCACGGACGGAGGGGTGCGGGGAGGGGGTGCACCCCTCTCTCACTATCGGCCCTAGTCGGCCGACAGGGTCGACGGGGCCGACGGGGCGAGCGGCTCACGGGCCTCAAGAGCTCCTCCAAGGGGCCCCTCGAGAGGGGGACTTGACAAGCCAACAGGCTCCCTCTGATGGGGTCCCTCTGTGAGGACTCGACGAGGCCATTCCAAGGGGGAACCTCAGAGGAGGGCTGCGAGGCCCTCTTGTAACAATAGCTGCGGTGGCGGGTGCAACTACTGCATTTGCTACTGTTGTTGCTGCTTCCGCTACTACTACTGTTGCTACTACTCTGCATAGCAGTACCTGTTGCAGCTTGTTACTGTCGTCGTTGTTGTTGCTACTACTCAAATTGCTACAATATGTAGTAGCTCCTACTACTACTTGTTACTGACGCCGCTACGATTTGCTGCTGTCTCCACGGTAGCTGCTACTATATGTAGCTACTACAGTCGTCGCTGTCATCGGTGCTGTTTCTCGCGTCGCTGCTATAGCGGTTGCTACTGCTACTATGCGATGTTGCTTCTTTTGCTGCTGCTACACCGGCTGTTACGCTGCTACAATTGCCATTGTTGTTGCTATTGCACGGCATAGTAGGTGCCGCTACTGCTGCTGCTGCTACATGCGTAGCTGGTGCGAATGCTAGCACCCGCCGCTATTGCTGTTGCTGCTGCCGCTACTGCTCTTGCTATAAATGGTTGCTGTGCCGCCACTGCTCCTGTTGCACGGTACTGCAACTGCCGTTGCTGCTACGTCTAGTGGTGATACTACTGCTGCTACCACAGTCGCTAATGTTGATGTGCGCGGCTCACCGCCTTCGTGGCATTCACGTACAGTCACTTTGTGCTCTCTCACGCTGCTGCCGGCATGGTGCCACGCGGCGTGTTCTCTTTGCGTTCCTCCTACTGCTACAGTTTGTGCTCCGTCTACTGCTCACATGCCCCCCTGTACTCCGATACCAAGTTGGAAATAAATCAGGACGTGTAGGTCCATGCAAACATGAACATGAGTTTTGTGTGTGAGTGCAATGAAAAACGTCAAGAATTTGGCTAAGTCTGGAACATAGACTATGAAAGAACAAGGAGAGAGTGCAAATGAGCCCCTAGCGGGCTTATGTAAGGGCGCCGGCAGCTAGCCGCACTGGGCCCCGTCAACCCTGCTGAAACTAAACGAGTCAGCGGGGAGAATACACTGCATACACCACGAGAATAACAAAGGTGGTCTCCTCTGTGCACCGGAATAGCACTTTGAGTGCCCAGGTCTCAACCACCAAGAAAAAACGAGCAGTTCTAGAAACACTCAAAATCAGCGTCCAGACATCACAAACGGCTTTTCAAACATCAGAAGCACTATTGCAGCCATGGGGTCTCCTCGTCGCACCGGTATAGTCCACCGGGTGCACAGGTATCAACCCACCGAGAAAACTCTCCTAGCTCCCGACAAGCCAACAGGGCTGCCGGAATGCATCGACCGCGTCTCGCCGGCGCTGTCGTAGGTGCTGGATAAGTCTCGGTACACTCCGGAGGCCCGTTGTGTTGTCACGCTCTCCTCCACCCTATACCACCAACGTGGGGTGTATGGGTAATCCATTGGCGTCGGTCGTGATGGGTTGAAGCCACACAAACCAACAAGGAGAACTAGGAGAGCAATTTCACACCAAAGTCTACATCAACACGAGTAGTACATCAATGAGAGAATAACCCTCTGGTTTTCACTCACATCACCCACCACCACCAGTTTAGACACATCTAATGACTTTAGCATCATGTGGCCAGTAGGGATCATGGGGTGGAGGCAGAGGGAACTGAAGATAGTAGAGATGCAAAGTGCTCCTCGAGGCTGCGAATGTATGTAGCCTGGTGAACATGTAAAGTGCATCGCGCTCAAGCTCTCTATCAAAGAAGGCGTAAGGAGGGCCGAGATGTTTCACGGTGTATGGTGATGGTAAGATGTCCTCGCAGAATGAACAGTTGCATGATTGGAAGATGCAAAGAATAGGTCATCAATGTAGACAAGGATGGCAATAAGGGGAGCAGAGGGATGACTAAGAAACAAGGCAAGATCAATTATGGTCGTACAAAACCATCCGGTCTCAAGTGTGGAGGTGATTCCCTCGTTTCAACAGCAGGCTGACTTCTTGAGCTCATAGAGGGCCTTGCGGAGCCACCAGACTTTATTGGTTCCATAAGTGAACCCAAGAGGTTGGACCATGTAAATTTCCTCGTCAAGGAGAAAGACATTTGTGACATCAATCTTTTCCAAATCCCATTCATGCTTGGCTGCTAAGCTGAGGAGGGCTCTGGCAGTTGTATATCGGCCGACTCAAGCAAACGTCTACTTCAAGACAATGCTGTGAATCTGAGACAAACCTTCGGCGGTTTAGTCTACTTGATTGAGCTCACAAGCTTCACCTTTTGACAGTATACCCATCTTGCTGACATTGTCTTCCATCCTGGTGGAAGATCCACTAACTCATTGATGTGGTGGTCAATGAGGGAATCAAGATCTTCTCACATTGCTGCCTCCCACAAGGTGGAGTCAACTACATTATGTGCATCACAAAGTCTCTGTGGTTGAGGTGGGAGCTATGAGGACCAGCACAACAAAACATGAGGCAACATACCTCGCAACAGATGTGTCAACATCCTAGTGGAACTCTTGCTAAATGAGGGAGTATCCTAGGGAAACTCTTGGAGTGCACAATGGGGGAGCAATGGGAGAGGCAGTCGTGGTGAGCCCAAGAGCATGAAGGCCGGGCTCACCAAAAACGGTGACTCAGGGCACTACGTGAGGGAAGGGGTCCATTCCAGGGTCGTTTGTGTTAGGAGTAGAGGAGGCAGATGCAAGAGAGTGAGAGAAAGAAGGAAGATTATAAGAGGGGAGAACCTAAAGGCGTCCACCACGAACATATAGAGACACGACAAGAGGCCTTGTGGCAATACAAGAACTTGCAATGGAGGCTGAAGTGCTAGCTTGGATATAAGAAGGAGACAAAGGAGGCAATGTAGGGGTGGATGCAGTGTCACCCATTGGAGAGGCGTCACGAGAGGATGAAAGGGGAAAAGGGGAAGAGCAACGAGGAGAAGTGAGAAGGGTACATGCATCATATTGAGAGGGAGCACTGCTTGATGGGCATCGCACAAAGAGGACGGTAGCAGGCCCAACCGAGACTCATAGGACAGACCCTCCTCCAAGCCGCGAGAGCGGGACAAGAGCGTAGGGGGAGGACGAGGCAAGCCGAGGCAAGTAATACTCAAATGTAATTTAAAGAAGAGGGTATAAAAGATATAAAGACACACAAGTGAGTGGGATCCCGAAAGCGCCAGGCTTTGGAGAAGGGAGAGACGCCAAGAAAGACATAGAGATGACCACGAGGTAAGACAAATGTCTTACCTCGTGGTCATCATTTCCATCATGATGATGATAAGGGAGACGAAGATAACAGAGCCTCAAACACAAACAAGGCAAAGATTAGCACGATGGCCAGTGTAGCATTTAAACAACATGACATGATGAGGATGTGTGTCCATGGAGGACACGGTTCCAAACCCAGGTCGTGTATGTCATCGCCTAAAAGGCGAAGAGTAAAGACTGAAATTTTGTCGAGAGAAGGGAAAACATGCCATCAGCAAAGGTGCAACTACAGTGTTCAAATGAAACATTTTGTTACGACTTGTAAGGATGCGGAAAGTTCCATGCAAACATTGCAGGATTCAAGAAAGAAAGAGGTAGGACCACAACATTTAACACCTCGATCACAACCAAAGCCATGCAGCTGATGCAAACAGGCACGCTCGGCCTGACGCAACCGGGACTCAAGGATATCCGTGATGTCACTCTTATCATGCAAGGTAATGACCTAGGGATAACAAGAGAATTCATCGGTCAAGCACTGCTCATAACGACCAAGACCACCAAGGAAGTCATGAGGAAGTGGACTCATGACGTTAACATGACAGACTCGACCGTGTTGAAAGGCAAGTAGTGTGTTTTGCAATGAGCATATCCAAGGCAGGTGATTGAGCACGCAGGTGTGAACGTGGCAGAGTCAGGGCCAGCCGCAATTTGGGTGCACAGAAGACACGTATTGGGCGTAGTGTGAATGTGATAGAGGTGGCAGTGAAAGAGGTCAACATGCTCAGGAGACAGGGTGGGAGAAACATGGATGAGAGCAAAGGTAGCGGAAGACGAGGGAAGGGAGAGAAACACGGAAGAGATGATCAGATCAAAGACCACAGAGAACCACCCAACTAGAGGAACGAATGAAGACGGTGCCAACACCACGGCTTGATAAAAATTCCATGCCCTGATCATCAAGGGTGGTGACGGAAAGAAAGTTGACGTAAAAAAAAGGCACGAATAAGACATCAAGGAGAAAAAGGTCCCCACCAGGACCAACAAATCGGACTGCACTGACAACATGAACACAGAGAAGGTAGCCAGACCATGTACGAAAAAGCGATCAAAGCCATCAGGACCGAGGGACACAAAGGAGGAATGGGAGGATTCCATGTAATAGATGGCTCCTCAATTAAAGATGCAAAAGCCACCAAACACGCAAGCAGATGGTGGAACAAGGCAAAGAACAATAGTACCAGATGGTGGGAAAGAAGAGGAGGAGGATGAACCAATATGCTAAGGGAAGGTGTGAGATTGCCAATCATCAATCCATGGGTGATCATGAGGCAATGCACCTGGACAGCATCGGATGACGCTCTCCAAAGGGATCCATCTGATTCATAGAGAAAAGCACAAGACAGGCCAATCGCATCCTCACCTCCCTGATGTTGAAGATTTGCCCCTCTGCATGCCCAAGTGCGGCGCCGGGAGGCGCCGACGAGCCGCCAGAGAGAGGAAAATCCTCGTCGACGGATCTGGCGACTTGAGGATTGCTCGGATCCTAAAATGGAGG
>SZWC01034609.1:5243-18049 GCA_023375785.1 Penium margaritaceum | reverse complement strand
ATATGTATATGTATATGTATATGTATATGTATATGTATATGTATATGTATATGTATATGTATATGTATATGTATATGTATATGTGTATGTATATGTATATGTATATGTCTATGTATATGTATATGTACATGTGCATGTATATGTATATGTATATGTATATGTTTATTCATATGTATATGTATATGTATATTTATGTATATGTTTATGTATATGGATAGGTATATGCATTTGGAAATCTACATGCATATGCATATGCAATCATGAATGTATATGTGTATGTATACATGTAAATGTAGATGTATGTGCATGTGAATGCATATGTATATGTACATGTACATGTATCATTACATGGAAGTAAATATTATCATGTATATTTAGAGAACTCTTGTGCAATTACAGAGATATTGAGTACAAATCTCATAATAGCCTTTGTACAACAACATGCTTTGACTCTGTTCCTAGTCCAAGCTGGGCGCAACGCCTTATCAGGCTCCCGGCCTTGTGGCAAGTGACTTGGCGTGTCTTGCAAGTTGAAAGGCCTTCAAGAAGTGAAGGCGCCTCCTAGCCAAGATAGCGGAATTCTCCTCCATTTTCTCACTAGGACGACGAAGGAGAACACCAGCACGATTTGCATTTGAGCAATAAGTTAGAAGACTGACTCGCGGGGTTGGTGATTTTATCTATTACTTAGGTAGTGCAGGAGACTGAGTTGCTGTTTTGGCAACTATTCACCATCTTTTATACTGGTGCTTAGGCTAGTACTATAGGTAGCGGTCCCATCAATCTTAGCAGTCGTAACTAGGTGGTTCCAACAAACCCCACTACTACATCGTAGGTGGTGGTCCTGGTGGTCTTAGATGCGGATGTAGTTAAGCACCTTCCAATGTAAGAGGCCTCACTGATGATGTAGACATTATTTTACAAGGTGTTTCATGCGCTAAATGAACTTGTTGTTGCCTAAAAAATGTTGGATAGGAGCCTCGTAGGACTACTTGCCACATATTGCCTTGTTTTAGCTAGTAGCCAAGTTGTGTTGAAAATGTGGTTCCAACGTGGCCTGACCACGTCCTGAGGTTCACAACTCTTTTGGGCAGCAGTCTTAGAAGAAGTGTGTGCTTTCTGGTCACCACACACTATGTGAGCAGATTTCTGACGAAATTCAGCAACACCCAACGTTCAAAGAGCTAGGGATCAATTTTGAGTGAATTACTAGACACGGACCACATCAGCTACGTTAGAGTGCTAGTCCTAAGATTTCCAACGCACCAAAGTGCGTGCAATTTGGACCACCGTAGCGCCCGATACGCGATTCGGAGTGCATCATTGAGTCTCTGTCCCTTACAGAGCACTAGCGTGAGTGACGGGTGCCCGAAGAGCCCTCGACCACAATGAAGCATCAGACCGCCATTCCGAAGCGCACATGGGTCCAATGAACCATGGGATATTGCTGCTAGCATCCCCCTAGGGGCGCCTCGGCCATGGTGTGCGTGGTGGGAGTCGAACTGGTCACCGCCAGATCAATTTTCCGGCCGGTTCCAAGTCTGCCGTCCAAACCCGGACGGCCAGCACCACCTCCCAACTTTGACGGACCATAACTCCTTCAATTCTTAGCCGATTGCTGCGATTCAAATTGCAGCTGGTCCAGCGTGTCCTCTAGTTTTTGAAACATCCGTCCATGCACAAAACATGTACTGTACAAGGATCTGGAGCCAGCACCCTGAAAACGGCAACTCCAAGGCATGGCACGTGGCAATATGTAACAAGTTGTTCAATGTTGGACACCAACCTCGGGTAGGTGGCGAGTGTCTTTCCTCATTGTTGTTGGACCAATTGTAAATTTTCAGGTCATGAACACCACAATTTGGACTTTGACCCTATATTATCTTGCACGTTTTTTGGAAAATTCCCCAAGGGACTATTACCGATAAACCACAAAAAAGATAGAAGTTCTGTTGGAAGGTTTCGAATCAGAATATGACTACGCCAGGCTAAGGCATAAATCCAAAAAAATTGTCATACTTATCCAACATTCTCCCTCGATAGGTGCAAGAGCGGAAGCGTGAGCACTTTCTCCCTATCCAACTGTACTCAAAAGCAAAATATTTGATGATTTCTTCAATTTCTATGACTATGAGTTCAGTGAGAGGGATTTTTACCTTTGCGTTAGAGTTGGAAGGATTTAAAGAGGAAGTGAAAGAATTCTATGGGGCAAAATAGTATTTTCTCTACCTTGATTACAACTTCCATGTTCTTGGTAATATTTCTCGAGAGGTGCGATTAATGCGCTGGTATTAAGCTCCGATATGGTGAAGAAGGTACTGCAATCGGAGCACTGTACGGAAAGTTACAGATTTTATGTTGAATTTCAGGGTCCATATCTACTAGGAATTCTCTCAGACACAGGCCAGATAAATCTGGCAACCAGCCCTGAAGTAGTCTTAAGGGCCTGGTGAGTAATATAGTGTGTTGGCATGTGCAAGGGGGTTGTGCATGCCTCTAGTTAGCTCTAGCAGGAAGGGGAGCTACCTACTGCGCAGCACTACACAGCTACCCAAGTCAGGGAGTCCTCTAACTGACTGGGCAAGACTCATGCACCCTTGGCATGAGGTCCACACTACATCACCATCATCAGGAATGGAACCTGGGCCCTTCAACATGCATCAGCCAATCTAATACAAGCTTCAAGAGGCACCTGATCGACGGACCTGATGCAACAGCATGGCAAGATAAACGACCGTCAGAGAAAAGCCTGCAAAGCAAGCAACCTCTTGGGGAAGCTGCACCTGAACACCTGATGAATCTTCCTCAACAAGGAGGCTTCTCTCGGAACCTGCGAGGATGCCAGCAACAACTCTAACCTACAGGAAGCTTCTCTTGGAAGGAAGCTTCCCCAAGAGGCAGCAGACCTAAACCTCCTGAAGGAAGCTTCTCCTTCAGGTGGTCAACTTGCCTGGTCCACAGGTATAAAAGGGGAAGCTCCCCTTAGTTCAGATCTATCTCAGCATCTCAGCTTTCTGCAAGAACTCAGCTCTACTCAAGCCTCTGACTCTGGAGCTTCTGACCAAGACTCTGCTGGAGATCCCTCCAAATCCCCTGTAAGCCTGGCAAGGCCTGCCAGCCTGGGTGGAGGCTACCCTGGAGGCCAGTCAACATGGAGACTGCGCCAAGACCCTTGCCACAACGGCCTACAAGGCCTAGCAAGGCGTTGCCCCTCTGTGGGCCAGGAGTTGTGCTAGCCTAGCTTGCCTAGGATTTTCCATGTACCATACTTGTACTTTGTATCAATCAAGATTTCAGTCCAGATTCCCAACCCTCGCCCTGCTATTGTACATGCTACACTGCTGATCACCCAAAGATCCTACCAGCAAGGGTCCTAGCCCTTGCTGCCTGTCTCACAAAATCAACAATATTTTTCCATGTCTCCCTATATGACTATTCGGGTGCTTAACTGCTTTGTAAAAACATGGAGATTTGGAGCAAATTCTACTATTGTGCATGCATTTTTCCCATCCTTTTTCAAACTCACGGCCTCTTATCCTTTTTTGGTTCAAGGTGGGGTGTCTTCATACTCCAAGGTTTTTCCTCGGAGACTCCAACTATGATTGAGGTGTCCAAGGTTGTTGTCTGTTGCTCTTTGGAATGCTAGCTTATTGTAGGAAAATTTAATGATAATATCTTTTGTTTGAATGGATAAATTGGAATTTATGGAATAAGATTAATGGCAAAAACATAATGTATGGCCTTGTGCTCACTTTGAGGTGGAGTGGGGAAGGCCGTTTTTAAAGGTGTGTAGCTCATTTGGTTGGATGGGCGAACACTATTAAGAATCCGGTTCAGATTATGCAGTTTAGTCTTTGCTTGGAGATGGTCCCCGACCAACATCTTCCACTGAAAAGCACATTTCTTACTCACGATTTTGTCACATGGAGAAATTTCACAGTCGCACCGATTTGGAAATGCGACGATCACCTTGTGCAACACAGACTTGGTGGGAAAACCCACAAGGTTACTAGGAGGACTGATATTTTGGTTTTCACTTGTAATATTCACTGTAGTCTCATAGTTGTCTTGCTCACTTGATTTCTATTGTAGCCGATTGCACTTTCTCGACAGCTCCTCGCGCCTCTTTTCTTCCACAACCAACGTGAAATTGGTGGCCTGAACCACTTCAACTAGTTGGGGACACGTGTTGAGCACCGTTGACTCCAGCGTTCATTGTTTCTATAAGTGTTGAAGTTGACTCTTCGTGGAACTTCCCTGTCACAATGAGTATACTCCAAATTGCAATCACCATATGAATGCTGGCATCTGTCTTTCGTGGTTTTCTTTCTTTTGCCACAATCTCCCTTTCTTGTAAGTGTGCACATTGGCACATTCAACTCGCAACATTTACCACGGGATGCCGCGAGTTCCCCAGACATCCGAGTGCTCGCTCTAGTGAGCAAGTGGTCGTTCTCGTAAGCGAGCGACCATGGCTTTCTTGCTAGTGGACACATTACGATCGCTTCATCTAGCGTTTGAGTCATCTTTGGGCACTAGATCCAGTAGCAAAACTTTGGTCACATTGCTTCCTTCAGTGGGTTTATCTCGCGCCAACGACATAGTCCAATGGATTTTGTTAAAACTTTCCCCATAAAACCAGCTGCTGAAAACCCTCCATAAAATGTTTTCTGGCTTTGATACTTATTGGCACTAATTAATCACATGTTGCAGCTTACATTTTCCCATAGCAGGCATTTGTCCCGTTTGGGGTAAATGGACATGGGCCTCTAACTTCACCAATTGGGAGGGTGATTTTGCTAGTGCATTGCACACTTAGAATGTGTGCAAACCTTTAGATTCATTGCCTTTTCTTCAAAGAATCTGGTGCATGCTGTTTGCTCCCATGTTGATGATTGGACTTGTGGCCTAATTGTTGGGCGATGATGATCCAAGGTGGCTAAGGAGAAAAGTGAATGTTTCCATTTGAGCTTGAATTTTTTTACGAGAACCATTGTTGCACTCCCCTCTTCTTGTACACTACCCCCTACTGTTGCCATTTCTTTTATGTGTGCTTCATACATCATGAAGTATGTGAATAGGTCTTGCTAGATGTTGAGAAGCATGGCGTGGGCGCGGATCTTTGACTTGCGCGTGTCTATGACATCCTTCACATTACGTTGATACTGCAAGAGTGTGCTAGTGGTGAGTACACATTGCATAACGTATTTGTTGAATATGTCTATTGGAACGCTCTTTGTTACAAAGTCTGCTCTTTCTTTGAACGAGACATGTGCACAATGTGAATTGGGTTGTCAAGGTCCTTTGACTGGATATAATGTCCATGGATGTCGCTATCATTTGTTTGTTCTGGATACTTTGTAGCATTAGCAAGGTTGAGTGTAAACTAGTTGTGAATTTAGACTTTAGTGGAATCGTCTTGTTGAAATCTAATATCATCCAGAAGGTTCCACGAGTAGGCAACCTCTCTTATGGCGGATTTAGATGCAACGTACTTAACTTTAGCAGAGCTGAGTATGATAATTCTCTAGCACTTGCTAGACCATGAAATAGATGCATCAGAAAGGATATAAAAAATGCCGGTTGTGCTACGCCAATCCTCCTATGTGCCTGCTCATTGCGCTTCAATGAATGTTTTGAGTTCCTAGTCCTTTTAACTACTGAAGCACGATGTTACATCCTTTGCTACCCTCATGTATATGAGTGCACGGTGAAGTTCTTTGCATGCCTGGGTCAAGCATGTCTCGGTTTCGCATACAAGATTCTATATAGAAAACTTGATGTCAGGATGTGTGTAGGTTGCAACATGCATGACTGATCCAACTCTTTTGTAAAAAGCTATCTCAATGTTCTCCCTTTCTCCCAAGTGCATCAGCTGTTACTAGGTCAAGGGTGTCAGGAAATGTCGTTTGGACACGTCAAAGTATGCACAGACCTTGGCATAGTAGGTCCTTTGATTAATCTCAAGAGTGCATGCGTCGTGGTGACGCTTGATGTTTATACTCAAGTAGCATTCAAAGGTCAACCTTTAGGTGATTTTCACCTCATTGGCCATCGCTGTAGCCGTTACCCATATAAATTCTACAGATGTGCCAATGACGAGGATTTCATCCATGTACATGAGTGCATAATAGTCAAGACAGGCTTCAAGAGATAACCTATGGAGAAACCGTCAATCTTCATACGCAGATGTTATGAAGTTCAGGTTCCCATAAACAATATCAACTTCTTGTACCAGAGGAGTGGGCTGTCTTTTAGGTCATTAAGGCTCATCAGCAAACTGATAAATATTCCACTCCAAGGTTGTAATGTTACAATTGATTCATGAATACTATAATGTCCATCTCTCCATGTAAGAGGAAATTTTTGAAATCAAGCTATCGCACTTGTAGTCTTAAATTGCTAAAATAGTTATCATGATGCTTGCCATTATGAAGCAGTTTAGAATTACGAATGCCTCGAAAAACTCCTTGCCTTCCACTTGTTTAAAAAAACTCATTGCACTTTGAACTTGTCGATACTAACGTTAGGCTTTGTATTGATCTAGAACACCCACTTGACCCCGACACGTTGTAAGTGTGGTAGTGGCTTGGTGAGCTCTCACATCCATTTTTGTGTCAAGTTGTTTTTCTTTATGTCTAATGCTATTTTTCACTCTCTTGAATGTTTTCTAGTTAGTTCGTCTTCAAGTTGATTGGGATTTGTTGGGAGATCCTCTACTTTGTGTGAAACAAGTGGTGCTAGGTGTATTGTAGAAATCCGGAGAGGACAACCTAACGTAGGTTGAGATCGTTGTGATGGAAAGGTTGTCCTTTGTCTCGTCACACTCTCATGCCAATCCATTTTTTTTCATTAGAGGGATGTGAAATACTACTTGATCACAACAACCGGCGGCTATACCTTTCAGGCTTGTCCTTCAAGGTGGGGTTTTCAAAGTGGTGAGCGTCAAGAGGCACACGCGTTAGTATTGTGTCTTTATGCACCTCATATCGATCCGCAAAAGGTGAGGGGAGCTCAGTTTGTTGCAAAATCTGCTTCCACTAATGATTCAAAGTATGACGCGTATAATGTTTGTAGAAAATGAAGAGTTGTTGCATGATTGTCCTCCTAAGATGCACGCATGAGATTCTTAAAGAAGATGACATTACAACTGGAGTAATTGCGTGGAAGATAAAACTCCCAGACATCAATGTTGGAGGCTTGACCAATGAATAGCTTCCACAATGCCCTATCTTTCAAGTTCTTCCTTTGCACTTTAATCACATGAATGGGTACCATGCAGATGAATATTTAGAATGCTTTGACGTCTGGCTTGTCCCCATGCCAAACCTGAAATGGTGTCATGTCTAACAACTTTGTGTGTTGTACACGATTGCGCATCCAAATGGCGTGCTTGAGCGTGTAGGGCCACATGTTGTTTAGGTGAATGGCACGGAGAATTGGCTTGAACGTCTCTCATATGATGCAATGAGCGTGTCCTGCAAAACCATTGTCCTTTAAAGTGTACGAAACCAAAAACTGCTACACGATTCCCATGTGTTAAGGGTGATACATGAAACCAGAGCTGGTGAATTCTCCCGCGTTGTTAAAGCATACGACTCGTAGTTTCCTGTTACTCTCTCTCGTTGCCATAGCTAGCCAATTTAAATAGTGTGTGGGTGTCTCAGATCTTGTCTTGAGGGAAAATCATCAGGTGAAGCTTGTTGTGTCATCAATGAAGAGGAGGAAATATCCATGTCTTAAAGCCAACGTCCCCATTGGTAGTGTTCCACAAATATTTGTGTGGAACAGTTTGATCTTGTCAAAGATGTCACAATTGCTAGTGGGAGAAAGTACTTGTTAGAACGGGTGTACCTTAACATAATCTTTTGAAGGTTGTTTTGGCCATTTGTGATGTTGAGTCACTCAACTTGTTACTGCTTCTTCATGGTGTCAACCTGTTGATTGCTGATGTCACCAAGTCTTTTGTGCCACATGAATATGTTTGCACCATTAGGATGGTTTAGCATTGCAGTTGCAAAGGGAGCCTCTTGAGTTGCTACAAAAGGTAGACAAAAATATAGTTCAGTCGTGCCATATGGTGAGAGACGTCCTCTTGCAAAGATATTCAATTCATGGCTCTTGAAGGTGATGCTGTCACCCTCACTCACAATGTGAGTCCCCCTCTTCATCAACAGTCCTAGTGACAAAAGGTTAATGGTGATATCAAGGATCTAGAGAACATCTCTGAGCTTCACTTGAGTAATGTTATACCTTGTAACTACCCCTCTGCCATTTTGTAACACGAGTACATGTCGATTGTTGGCGATAGTGAAAAAAGATTTCAACCTAAGTTGGAGATCCTAAAGACAAGTCCTGTCAAAGTTCATGTGTGATATGCACCCGATGTCAAGGTAACACATGTTTGGTGAGCCAATTAGGCCGTAGCTCTGTGGACCCAAGCTCTGAACTACAAATTCTCAGTAGTCAAATTCCTTGTTGCCTACGTTTTTTCCTTCCTTCTCAGTATTCTACTTAGATTACATCTCCTTGTCCACCTTCTTGTTCTCTCTCCCTTTACCTCTTGGCCTCTTTTCCTTATGATCCTCCTTCCTTACTTGCTCCTCATCTGCGATCTTCTTTCGGTTGTCTCTTTACGTGTGGCCAAGCTTCTTGCAATAACGGAATTTCATTGTAGGGTGTGATCATGATTGTTGGCCAAAGGAATTGTAAGTGCTGGCATGTGGAGCAGATTGGGAAGATAATTGGGAAGATGCCCATTTCATCTTCAGCTTGCTCTTTGATTTTTAGATACATTGACGCGGGTGGCACCTAGTGCTGATAAAGGTGTATTTCAAAGTTGGCTTGCTTTATCCTTGGCAAGTGTATGGTCATGCTACTCCATGATTAAAGTCTTTCACATGTATAATTATGTCATTTCAGGGTTTTATTCAAACTAAGGCATGTGCTTGAAGTTCTCCTAGTCGTCTTTTATTCCAGTGAGAAGGAATATCAAAAACACGAGCGTTGAGATTGGAGCGTGTGTTACAACAAGCTGATCACGTAGGGAATTTTCCTTGTTGATGTATTCTATGTTTTCAAAGTTATGGAGGCTGATGTGCTATACCTCGATTAGAAGGTGGGACTTGTAGGTGTAGTCAACTGGGTCCATAGCAGGTAGGACCTAACAAGTTGGCATATTCAGTCAAGTTTTCAAACATCTTGATTACCTGCTTTATGTAAGTGCTTGGTTGATTCTCTAGAACCATGGATGCAGTTTTGGTGAAGTAAATGATGTCCAACACCACTTGTGGTGGCAATTTGAGTAGTGGAGGTGAATATTGCCCATAGTAGAATTCCCACAGCTAGTGATTCCAGGCCATCTCCTTGAACCTGTGAGCCTGGTGGTGGAATTTCTTCCCATAAAAAATGTCCAATTTGAATTTGAGGAGCAGTAAGGATGCAACAATTGCAGGCAGTGTAGTCTTTAGTTGTAGAAATGTTTTCTTGCCACCACCATTATTGGAATTTGCACTAGGATCTGTTGCATTGGCATGGCTGGATGCTACTAAACGAGTGGAACTTCTGCTGCTTCTGCACAGGTTGGGCCATGTAGGCCGGCAACATGGGTGCGCTTGAGCCTGTTAAAGCGCTGCCATATGTGGCACCAAAGACACTTGTTGGGATTGTGCCACAAATGCTTTTTGCATCCATCCATTTGTAGATTTTCCATATTGTATACACTAAGGGGTAGCTGGTTGCATGACACGAGGAGGAGTCCCTTGATTTAGATGTGTTGATGATGCTTATGATGCTTGTTACCATTGAATTTTCTAATGATGTTTCTACTATTGTTGCATCATCTGTTGTAGCATTTGTTATTGCTTTTGTTGTTGTTCATAAAAGCCAAATTTTGCTAAAGAATCTGTTACTACTACTGATGTTGATCATTTTGTGCTACTAAACCAACATGTGAGTGCTGCAACTACTGCGTGTGAAGTTTGAGCAACATGAGTGAGCTTCTCTTGCTTTTAAAGGAGCTCTTGAGCTCTGACCTCCTTCCTTAATGCCTCTCTTGTGTTCCACAGCTTGTCATGCTTATACTTCTTGCTACGCCATCCGTTTTGTTTCTTGTGCCAAACATTGTGCCTCTACTACTTAATGTTGTACGAGATCTGCAACATGGCGTCCTTGCTTTTGACCCATGTGTAAACCATGCAAAACAGACTCATTCCCATGTTGAGCAGAACCCTCCCTTGGATTGTGAGGCTCCATGTTACACATGAGAACATTTGTGCTTGTATAATTTCTAGGTTGAATTGCAAAGCAAATGCGTCAACCGTCCTGCTACCACTCCCCTACACAGAAGTGGTGGATATTATCCCCACTAACTCTACCCTATGGTACTACTGTTGTTGCATTGACTGAAATTAGGATTATGCTCTAATACCATGTTAGTTTTTTGTATGACCACAACAACGGCTGCTTAGGTCATGCTATCGTGCTAGAACCGTGATGTGCTCAACTAGATTTGTACAAATGGTAAAAAGTGTACAAAGGAAAATGAATAAACAAATGGTTTTTTTTGGAAGAGGAATGGAAGTTTTCTTTTAAAATCCAAGTGTAAGTACAGAGATGCTGAGTACAAGTCTCACATCATCCTATTACAGCAACGTGCTTTGACTTTGTTCCTGGCCCAAGCTAGGCGCAATGCCTTCTAGGCTCCCCACCTTGTGGCAAGTGTTTTTACGTGTCTTGCAGGTTGACATACCTTAAGGAAGTGTGGGCGCCTCCTAGCCAAGATGGTAGAAGTTCTCGGCTCATTGTGTTGATGGAGGAGAATTTCAGCATGATCTGGGTGTCAACACCAAGTCAGAAGGCTGACTTGTAGGGGTGGTGATTGTAGTTCTCATTGAGGTAGTCCAGAATGCTGGGTTATTCTTGTGGTAGCTATTGCCCATCTTTTATAGTTCTACTCATGCTAGTATCATACAAGGTGTCCGTGTAGTCCTAGTGCTCTCAATCGAGTGGTCCCAATGGTCCCCAATGCTACATCATAGGTAGTTGTCCCGGTGGTCCTAGATTCTCATGGAATAAAGCGCCTTCCAACAATGGAGGCCTCCCTAATAATTCAAACATTATTGTACGAGGTTTGTTGCTACACTAAGTGACTTTGCTTCTTCTTGTAGAATGTTGGATAGTAGCCTTGTAAGACTTCTTGCCCAATACTACCTCGTGTTCGGCAATATCCAAGTTGTCCAAGGTTGGACAGGAACCTCCGCTAGGTGGCCGAGGTTTTTCCTCCAAAATGTTGGACCAATTGTACACGTCTGGGTTATGAACACGACCATTTGGACTAGAAACCCAATATTCTGAGACCTATACAGTGGAAAATTCCCCCTAGGAAATTTTCCGGTAAACCATTGAAGAAAGTCATAACATGTCGTAGAAGGATTTGAATCAAAATCTGATTACGCAAGGCTGAGGCTTAAATTCAACATAGTTATGGTCTTACTCTAACAATTTAACCCCACGGGTTATATGAAGCACTATCATCATGATACACGGCAAATGAAGACCCAAAATTTTAAGAAGGGGTAATAGTGTCGCAAATATCAATCACGGGGTAGATGGTGAACCATTTTCAAGATTAGGGGTATATGGTGTTTGTGAGTGGGGAAAGCGGGGTACCTCGCAACATTGAGGTCAATGTTTCCAGTACAATTGTGGAAATATCTGAAAACAAGCAAGTGCTCATTACCTTGTTACTTGGTGGAAAATGAATTTGGGCCAATATAATGCAGCATCTAGTGGGTGTTGTGGGAACAACAAGGCTAGTCGACCAAGGAACTTAATATGGACGACTCAAAATCGAGGGTGTGCTCGGAAGTAATGATTGAACTTGGGTTGAATGGCTTACTTAACTCATGACATCAACATAAAAACTTATGCAAATTTGCAGATAAATATAATGGAGAAAATGCCGCTCACATGCTGGACGAGGTAGTTTGTAGGATTCGATCAGCAACCGAAACAACCAATCTTTTAGGGTAGGTTTGTCTACCTCCATATTGGCACGGTTTTCCTTGAAACCTGCTTGACGCCCAGTTCATGGCTCTAGGTTGCTTGTGCGACCGCGAAAGTCGTACTTCCCTTGGCTGTCCAGCGGACGCTCGAGCCGTGTCCATGTAAGGCTTGCCTTGTAGAATCGTAGACGTTTGGAGGACAGCTGGACCAACGCGGAGGTATCCAAACCCACCCTTATTTCGGCAACGTTACGAGGTACCCTGTTCCGGGTTTCTGAAAACGCTATACATCCCGTTTGAAGGATTTTGATCTCCATTCGTCCCATGTTTTGATTTTTGATCTCCATGAGCCCCGACTTAAAAAATTTGACTTCAGGACGCCCCGCAGTGAGAGAGTCGGTGACAAGGTACCCTGTCGGGTACATGGTCAATGTCTTGAAATTTCCATTTTGCGACTTCAGTGCAATCTCTCAATACATAAATGTTATTGTTATCAAACATTTTTATGAAGTAAATGAGACCTTCCAAAACGGTGGGGGGGGGGTGGGCGGATACATTGCACAACGTCATTTGGGGAGGGGGGTTTTCAAAAAGAAACACGCGAGCAATTAGAGCCAAAACCTGAAGATAAGAGGCTTTTCCATCTGTTTCTTAGGACGTGTTCCGAGAAATAGGAAAAACGCTAAAAATACCTTAGACGACTCAATACGGAAACGGGGTATATTGTGACGTTACAATATACCCCTCATGTCGGGGTATATTGTAACGGAACAATCTACCCCGCGGGCCATCGCAGGGTTT
>SZWC01034606.1:0-12101 GCA_023375785.1 Penium margaritaceum | reverse complement strand
CACGCACACACACACACACACACACACACACACACACACACACACACACACACAAACAGAAACACACACAAAATTTCAGTGTTGGGAGAGCGAGAAGTTGTACAGGTATTTTAGAACCAAGAATACAGGAAACCCTTCAACCACCCCTCCAAGGTTCATCAAGAAACAATACCTTCCATCCATGTACATCCTCGGATAGAAAAAAGGTAAGCCAGGAGAAAATGTCTTAATGGACCTTTTCTGGTGAAATATTTATGAAGACCTTCTCTTTACAGTTTTTGTTCATCGATGTCCTTAAAAAAACAAAAGAAAATCAGTAGAGTATTGTAAAATGAATTGTTACTGAACACACGTGTACTCGCGTACAATTGACCTCCCAGGGAACTTCATATCTATGTAGTTATGTATTCACTGATCAAATGGTGTTGAGAAATCAAATGAGAAACCATACCTCTATCGTTGCTGATTAAACTGTGAGAACCTCCCCCCCCCCCCCCCCAAAGGAGTAGCACTGGTATCATTTTTTGACTTTTGTAACCATTCACTTGCAATCACAGTTTTATCACTTGCTTGTCTTCCTGATACCAGAAGCCTTATTTGGTGTTGTTTGTAGTTTAGATGGGTGATCGGTGGGAGCAGATGTGTCCTACAGGCGAGGAGCTTCTCCATCTACTTCTGCCGTCTGCTGTTTCTTTACTTATCTGAAAGTTTTTTTTCTTCCTTCAAATTTCTGGCCTGCTTTTGAGGCTTCTGCAAGTAAAAGAAAGATCTGACCTAGCTTCTGACAATTCCAGCAGAGGCATTGGTCCACTTGGTTAGAAAAGCCTACCTTCATCAGAGTGGATGTCTGTTAATTCTCCCTGTACATATTTGTACGACTCTCTGGTGGCCATGAGTGTGCAGGGCATGCTGATTCAGAGGGCGGAGGCGACGCACAGTGAGCACGTGCGTTGGTGGTGACCACACGATCCACACTCCCATCACCCCTCCTGTGCTAGCTTTCCTCTTGACAGCATCGTCCCAGCTCNCCCCCCCCCCCCCCCCCCCCCCAAGGAGTAGCACTGGTATCATTTTTTGACTTTTGTAACCCTTCACTTGCAATCACAGTTTTATCACTTGCTTGTCTTCCTGATACCAAAAGCCTTATTTGGTGTTGTTTGTAGTTTAGATGGGTGATCGGTGGGAACAGATGTGTCCTACAGGCGAGGAGCTTCTCCATCTACTTCTGCCGTCTGCTGTTTCTTTACTTATCTGAAATTTTTTTTCTTCCTTCAAATTTCTGGCCTGCTTTTGAGGCTTCTGCAAGTAAAAGAAAGATCTGACCTGGCTTCTGACAATTCCAGCAGAGGCATTGGTCCACTTGGTTAGAAAAGCCTACCTTCATCAGAGTGGATGTCTGTTAATTCTCCCTGTACATATTTGTACGACTCTCTGGTGGCCATGAGTGTGCAGGGCATGCTGATTCAGAGGGCGGAGGCGACGCACAGTGAGCACGTGCGTTGGTGGTGACCACACGATCCACACTCCCATCACCCCTCCTGTGCTAGCTTTCCTCTTGACAGCATCGTCCCAGCTCCACCCTCTTCACTTAGGACCGCCCCTGGACAGGTCCTTGATGACCCAGTTTAGTCCTGCTTTGTTGTGATACTTCTCGTATTTGCTTGTGCACAAAGACCTAGATGAGACCTCGAAGTCGAGGATTGTTACAATGGACTGACATAGGTTGTGCTAAATCTCAGACCCGGCCTAGGACCGGATTTTGGACTGCGCAGGGGTTTTCGCGTGCAGGAAAAGGGAGCGCCGGCGTGCTTCGCTCGCCGGACGATGTGTGAGCTTGATCAGCGAGTCTCACCCTGTAGGACTCTTACTCGCTCTCGTTTCACACTTGTATTACTCGTTTCGACGGAAATCCATGGCCGTTCTTAGCGCAACCCTAGCGCATTCCATACTTCACCAAACGAGGCAAAACGAGTTGCGTTAGGACTGTAGGAAGCTTCTTATGGTATCAGATCACAGTTTGCTGGGCATATGATGCTCTAGCCGGCAAAAACGCTGAAATCGACGGACGGCCGCAGAAACGGCCCTGGAAGGCAACGGCCACCATTTCCACCATTGCAGCAGGCCGCGGCAGTCGAGGCCTACTGCGCAGGGCTCGCACGACTCCGCTTAGCCGGAGAGCAGCCAAAGGAGTGCAGGTTGCCTTTCCTTGGGGGCGGAGTCCGCCAAGGCATCACACCAAGGAAGCCGCCCAGAGTGTGGGACAGCTGAGAACGTAGCAGTGGCAGCAGCAGTGGGGTTCGCATTGCAAAGGCGGACAGCTCCCTGGCACACGAGAGTGTTGCCCCCACCTCTTTTTTGCCAACTAGCGGCAAAAACCCCACCATGAGCAATGTCGGTTCCGGGCCCAAGGGGCCCTCAGACCCCAACGGCAGTCAACCTTCTAATCAGCCCGCCACCACGTCAATCACATGGGAGGATCTGTCTAAAGTCATGACACAAAAGGACTTGACACCTCCGCCTCTCGGCACGCGCGACTTCCTTGCTTGGAAGGACATCTTCCTCGCGTGGGTGGCCGAGCATGGTTTTGAGGAGGTGTACCTGTCCCCAGCAGCTGACGACGCCGATGAACGTGTCCTGCTTCGGGCATTCAATGCCCTCGTGTGTGCACTCCCCGACGAGCAAGCCTATGCTATTTGCCACCTCCGCTTTGGCAAAAAGGGCGCAGACCCTTTCAACCCACGCAGCGGAGCCCCTCGACCCTACAAAGCATGGCAGCATCTGGCCACCAGGCAAGAGGAACGCGGGAAGGCTCTTGTCATCACACTGCGCGACAGGCTGCGTGGGCTGTACCCAAAGCTAGGAGCCCCTATCTCTGAGTATTGGGATGCAGCCACGGACATTTGTCACAGAATCTTGGGGCTTGGTGCCTCATGCTCCATATTGGAGTGGTTGGACCCAGTACTACTCAATCTGGGGGAACCTTACAGGGACTTCCGGAAGGCGCTGCTAAGGAGACTCCGTGTCACCGACGTCGAAAACACGGACCTGGCAGATGTCTTCGAGGAACTCCGCCACTACAAAGACATTCTGCGCAGAGAAGCACGTGATGCTGAGACTCCCACCGCCAGTGCTTTCGTGCATCACGCATTGGCTGGCCCATATACAGACTTAAGTGCAGCAGGGGGTCGAGGCGGAAGGGGTCGTGGAGGACAGTCAGGTGGAGGACGAGGTGGTGGCGAGGGGATCACGTTCGAGGTGCAGGAGGACGCACCTGCAACTACTGCGGGCAGGGTGGACACTACTGGCGGGCGTGTCCGCAGCTTCAGCATATCATGACCCCGCCAGCTCAGCAGCATGTCTACCAGTCGAGCTCCCATCTGCAGCTGCAGCCACCTGCCTGGTCGTGACAGGCCCCTATGGGGTCACACACACCGACCCCAATTGGAGCTGCCATGTTTGGACCACCCACGCTGCAGCTGCCAATGATGCCACCAGTTGCCCAGGGACCGCCGCTGCCGTACTACCAGGGACCGCCACCACTGTACCAGGGGCCTTTCTACGTTCCGCCACACTCCAATGTACCGGTCCCTGCACCAGCGTGGGCACAGCGCATCTACACAGAGATGGCAGACGCACATCAGCCTGCTCCAGCACCCCCCATTGGCTGGACCACACCCATGGAGCTCCAGCCTCCTGAGCCGACTGCCATGATACAGGCATCAGGTCACCGGCTTGGGCACACACACGTTACCACATCACACGCACCTCCCATGAATGAATGGTTGTATGACACTGCTGCTTCTCACCACATGTCCTCGCACAGGTACTTTTTTGCATCCTTGTATGCCACGCACGACTTTGAGCGGGTGAAAACCAGCTCTGGGGAAGTACTTGAGGTGGAGGGTGTGGGAACTGTGGCGTTGCAGGCACCTGGGGCTGTGATCTGGCTGCATGGTGTCTTGTATGTGCCCAAGCTGAAAGTAAACTTGTTGTCTGGTGGGCAGCTAGACCGCCAAGCTAATGTGTCCACAGTGATGCAGCAGCAAAGATGCATGCTTTATGGTGCTACAGGGGAATTGCTGGTGGATGGGCCTTTGCATGCTGACATGCTCTACCGCTTGACACTTTTCCCTCTGGTCCCCACTCAGTCGCACCATCCGCAGGCTCACATCGTTACCGTGACTGATCCAAAGCACACAGACCTACTTCACAGACGACTGGCACACATTCACACGGACCTCATCACAGACATGCAAAAGCACTCCTCAGCACGAGGTATCACTTCTGAGGACTGTCCTCATGGCCTGAAAGCAGACACCTGCCTGGAGTGCCATGAGGGCAAGGCCCACAGACAGACTTTTCCCAAGTCAGACAGGGACAGCACGGCACCTTTAGAGTTGGTTCACGCTGATCTGACCGGACCGATGCCCATACCTTCAGTCCAGTATGGGTCCCAGTATGTTTTGACACTGACAGACGACTTCAGTCACATTCTCTGGGAATTCTTGCTCAAGTCTAAATCAGACACTCTCCAGGCTATCAGAATGGATATCTCTTGCTGAACGTCAAACAAAGTGTAAGCTGCTGAATCTGCGAACCGATAGAGGAGGAGAGTTCATGGGTCCACTGACTGCAGCACTCAAGGCGCAAGGCATAGAACATCATACCACAGCTCCATATACTCCCCAGCAAAACGGGGTAGCAGAGAGATGGCACAGAACTCTTGGTGATGCACTACGCACGTTGCTGAGTGAGTCGGGTCTGTCCTTTGGGTTTTGGGAGGAAGCAGTGAAGTACGTCACCTGGGTGTGGAACAGGGTCCCACAAGGTCCATTTCCATGTTCAGTTACTCCCTGGGAACGCTGGTTTAAGGAAAAGGCGGATCCACACCGACCGTGTCACAAGAGAAGGGTCTGGAAAATCCGGTGCCCAGAGATCTCCTGAGACCCACAGATCTGGCAAGCACTGTGTCCAGTGCGCCCCAGTCACCTCCGGGGTTGAGGGAATCTCCTCAAACTGAGAGTCCCCAAAGGACTGCAACACCTGCGCCCGAACCAGTGAAGCATTCCCTCCGCGACATTCCACGTGTGAACTACAGACAGTTCTACCAAATGGCTGGTTCCAACTCCACTCAGCAGCAACTGGTGGTGCCTCTTACCCTATCTGAGGCAAGGGGGCGCACCGGTGCATCTGAATGGGAAAAGGCCATGGTAGCTGAGATCAACTCTCTTCTGGAACATAAGGTGTTTGAGCTGGTTCCACTTCCACCGGGTCAAAAGGCCATAGACGTGAAGTGGGTCTTCAAGCTCAAGAGAAACCTGGATGGCATGATCGAAAAATACAAATCTAGGCTGGTGGCAAAGGGGTTCCATCAGATCCCAGGGCAAGACTTTACTGACACTTTTGCTCCAGTGGGCAAGTATGGAACTGGACGCGTGCTGTTGGGTGTGGCTGCACATGAAGACTGGGAAATACATCAAATGGATGTCAATAATGCGTTTCTAA
Organism: Penium margaritaceum; assembly: GCA_023375785.1. NCBI lineage: Eukaryota > Viridiplantae > Streptophyta > Zygnematophyceae > Desmidiales > Peniaceae > Penium > Penium margaritaceum. Next base: position 6,596 of record SZWC01034606.1, on the reverse strand, counting down.
ACGGTCCGTTGGAGGAAGAACTGTATGTCAAACAACCAGAAGGGTTTGAGGATGGAACTGAACGTGTCTGGCTGTTGCTGAAATCTCTTTACGGGCTAAAGCAAGCACCACGGTGCTGGAACAAAGAGATAAGTCATACCCTAGAGACGGGGGGTTTCAGTCAGAGTGTGTGTGACCCCTCTTGCTTCCTGCGCTGGGACAAAGGAGTACCTGTCGTGTTGCTGGTCTATGTTGATGACTTACTATTGTCCCCATCTCTCTCCCTCATCACAGATACAAACGCACTGCTCACGCGGCACTACAGCATGACTGATCTAGGAGAGGCAAGCAGTTTTTTAGGGATAACCATCATCAGAGACAGAACTGCACGCACTCTCACTCTGCATCAAGGACGGTTCCTGGCACATCTCACCGCGCGCTTCCAGAACCTTGTAAAGCACCTTCCCCTACAGCACTCACCGATGAGTCCTGACGTGTATGCTCACCTACTGGATGCACGCACCACTGACTACGACCCAGACTGTGACCCTACACTGTATCGACAGATCACAGGCAGCCTGTATTTCCTTGCATCCACAACACATCCAGACATCTCATGTGCAGTCAACGTGCTGGCCCAGTTTGGTCAGCAACCTTGCAGCGCGCACCACAAAGCCTTGCTGAAACTGCTGCGCTACGTGCTGGAAACTGTTGGTTTTGGTTTGGTCTTTGCTCCAAACCCATGTCCAGTGTTGGATGGTTTCTGTAACAGCGACTATGTGCGTGACCGCAAGGCCCGTAGTCGTGGTGGGTATGTTTTTCGTGTGTGGGGTACAGCCGTGTCGTGGCGAGGTGCAAAACAGTCGTGTGTGGCGTGCAGTGTTGCAGAAGCAGAGTACATGGCACTGGGTGAGGCGGCGTGTGAGGGCATCTGGCTGGCACGACTGCTTGAGGAATTGGGTTTGAATGTGCACGCCGTACCCTTGCACAGTGACAGCTCTGCAGCACACCGCATTACTGAGAATGACGGTGTGTTACATCCACGCACAAAGCACATTAGCGTTCAGCATCATTTTGTCCATGAGGCGGTTGAATCAGGAGCCATTCAAGTCTGCCCCATCAGTGGTCATGCCCAACTGGCGGACTTTCTCACCAAAGCACTGCCTTCCACAGCACTGCAACTTCAAATCCATCAACTCGGTTGCACACAATCTGCACACTTGGCCAAGGGGGCGTGTTAATTCTCCCTGTATATATTCGTACAAATCTGTGGTGGGCATGAGTGTGCAGGGCATGCTGATTCAGAGGGCGGAGGTGACGCACAGTGAGCACGTGCGTCGGTGGTGACCACATGATCCACAGTCCCATCACCCCTCCTTGGCTCACTTTCCTCTCGACAGCATCGCCCCAGCTCCACCCTCTTCACTTAGGACCGCCCCTGTACAGGGCCTTGATGACCCAGTTTTGTCCTGCTTTGTTGTGATACTTCTCGCATTTGCTTGTGCACGAAGACCTAGATGAGACCTCGAAGTCAAGGATGGTTACTATGGACCGTCATAGGTTGTGCTAAATCTCAGACCCAGCCTAGGACCGGATTTTGGACCACGCAGGGGTTTTCGCGTGCAGGAAAAGGGAGCGCCGGTGACTTGCTGATCGAGCTCACCCGTTGGCCGGCGAGCGAAGCTTGCCGGCCAACGGGTGAGCTTGATCAGCAAGTCTCACCCCGTAGGACTCTTACTCGCTCTCGTTTCACACTTGTCTTACTCGTTTCAATGGAAATCCATGGCCAATCTTTGCCCAACCTAGCGCATTCCATACTTCACCAAACAAGGAAAAACAAGTTGTGTGAGGACTGTAGGAAGCTTCTTACAGTATCAGAGCAAAGTTCGCTGGGCATATGATGCTCTAGCCGGTGAAAACGCCAAAATCAACGGCCGGCTGCAATTACGGCCCTGGAAGGAAACGGTGACCATTTCTGCCGTTGCAGCGGATAATGTAGCAATAGGGGGTAGGGGGATGAGGGGTGTTGGGATGGGAAAACTCCATGGATAAACTGTATGAGGTAGTGTATCACTGTTTGGGTATTCATGTATCAGATGCACACACTAGTGTATCATTCACTCCCATGTGTTCCTTGGTGTGACTGATCACTACTAGATAGGGGGAGATGGCAAGATGAGAAAATGTATTGGGAAATTGTACGTGGTAGTGTATCACTCTCTAGATAGTAGTTTATCACATTCATTCAGTTGTGTACTACACACTCCCATATGTTCCTTTCTGTGAGTGGGAGTGGAGGGTGAATTGTATAGGGAAACTGTATGAGGTAGTGTGACTGTCTTCATATTAGTATATCATATGCCTACACTAGTGTATCATACACTCCCATGCATTCCTTGGTGTGAGTAATCACTACTAGATAGGGGGATGATGGGGAGATGAGAAAGTGATCGGGTATATTCTACTTGGTTATATGTAGCTGTCTAGATAATAGTGTATTTCATTCATACACTTGTGCATTATCCACTTCCATATGTTTATTTGTGAACTGGGAGGGATGGAGAAGTGTATAGGGAAATTGTATGGGCTTGTGTACTATGTTTTGGCAGTGTACAATACACTAGTGTATTGTGAACTACCATGCATTTCTTGGTGTGATTTCTCACTGATGGTTGTGGATATTGTAGCAATGGGTTTGGGGGAGAGGAGGCGAGGGGAGGGAAACGTTTGTGGGATAATGGTACGAAGTAGTGAATCACTGTTTGTTTAGCATTGCATCAAATTTATTCATGAGTGTATACACTACCATGACATCATTAGCGTACCATAAACTCCTCCTTTTGCTTTCTGGCGTATACCATAGAGGTGGAAAACCTACACCTGCACCTTTTGGTGGGAACTTCACAGAAAAATGCTGTTCTTCCACCTGGGTGATTCGGCAAAATCTTGGGACCATTTTGATAATGGAGGGTGAAAGTTTCATGAGCTGTGACAAGTGTTTGGGAAAATGTATTGTAGATTTAAGTGTATGATACAAATTCATGGGGAGATGTATGGTAGATTGAAGACCTGTGGATCAATTTTTTGTACTAGTGTATTTTCCGTAGAGGATGTTTACATGATTGTGGTGTCTTATGCTAACAACATTTTACATGTTTTCACCATGTGCTTGGTTTGATGAATAAGAAGATTTTTTTCTTGTTACAATTTGCAGAGGTGTGACCATACATTCACAGCATTCCCAATAGATGTGATGTATCCAGTGACAGCATTATAACAACAGTATATCCACCACTTTTGCACCTAAAATCTGAACGAGGTATCCAGGAAAAGGAAGTAAAGGCTCACAAACACCATTTCAATACTGCATTAAGTCCAACATCGGAGTGCTCACAACATCATTATCACAAATTCCTTTTTTTTAGGTGTTTTTGATTGTTCGAGGGAGGGGTTTGTGTGGGGTTTTCGATGCAGGTCCAAGACACATCATGCCTTGAAAAGGGACCTGTTGGGTCCCGCTAAAATGGGGCCCATCAGGTGCCTACACACAAAGAACAAGAAAAAAAGAAAAAGCCCTCAACCCTGAATGTAATTCAGGGTTGGGTTTGAATGTAGTTTGCATGAAAAACAGGGGGGGGGGGGGGGGGGGGGGGGGGGGGTAGTGGAAAAAACTGAAACTTTGAAATGGGTGTCTCTGCTTGTTTGTGATCAAGCGATGACCCCTTTTTTTTCTAATAATCAAACCTCCTATTACAATGAAGGGTTTTATGTTTTTCACAGTTGGAGCCTGCCCAAAACATACAAAACCCTAATTCAAAACAGGGTGTTTGTGCATTGAAAAAAAGGGAGTTATCGCTCAATCACGATCTTGAAAGGGAGTGAGACTCGTGATCAAGAAACAATCACATGATCCTCCTCGCTATCTTTGATCGCTGACTGAGCATGGCAAGAGAGCTTGATACCTCGTTCTTACTTTTGAAAAGTGCTGGATATGACAGGGTCAACACTTTGGGCACGCGGATATACTGACTAATCTGCCGTATGTTTTGAGGAACGCCTTTTGTACTTGTTATGATGCACCATTTGATCATACATCTAATTGTGAAACGTTAAGTCAACACATATAGAGGGGTTTTTCAGCATTTAGCTCTCGTTTCAGAAAATAATTAACATAAATTTAACAAAAATATATATTTGACGTTTACTGTGTGTTCCATTGAGCATGTTTCCTTCAATAAAGGCATGTGGTTGTCATTGGTTAAACTTTTTAGGGTAGACGTGATCCTGGAAATAATGTATGTTTGCCTTGTTTCTATGTGTTTGTGATCTGAGGCCTTCGTATACAGGAGCAGCAGCTGATGGATGTACTGTTCAGCTAGTTTTCAGGTTCAGGGACCAGCAGCTGTCAGCAGCAGTAGCCGGCAGTTTCCTACAGAAACAGCTCCAGCCAGTAGCTTCAGCCAGTTGCAGCTTCAGCCAGCATCAGCCATAGCCAGGATGTAGCCACAACCAGGATCAAAGCTGCAGTCATAAACATGAAACGGGTGTGGTAATAGCAGCGGTCTTGGCCACAACCNGTCAGCAACTTAGTCACTACTGTGCTACATGACACTGCCACTTCCTATCCTTCTCCATTCCATGCAGACCCTGCTTGACCAGCTACTCCCAGTGATGCATCACCCAAACCAGCTACACCCCCAAAAAAGTCTTCTGCTCTTGAGGTTGCACTGGACTCCAGTGTCGGCATTGCATCCACCAAAAATGCCTTACAATTCACCCTACAATATCTCACTACCATTTCCTCTGATACTTGTGTTACTGTTGCCTTTGCTACCAATCCAAATTTTCCACCCCCCACACCTGGTTCTTTGTTGAAACAGTGTGTGCATATGGCAACAGTAGTCACAACGGGAAAAGTTGTAACCAAATCCCTTACACTGTCATTTCAGCATCAGTGCAACTTTGAAACGCAACACCGTCAATTCACTCCCAGCCTCTTTTTCTCATTGTGGGAGCTTTTCTATAGTGCCTGGAATCAGGATGAATTGCTCCAGGAATATTACCATGTTTCCGAATCCTTTGCAGTGCCTTCTTTGGTCCCTGTCCAATCCGGGTCTCCTCATGCCATTTAAGCCCTCTTTTGGGAGGGGCCTGATGATCTCATTGACGGGACCCAGACAACGCAAGTAACTGACCCAGTTGGCTTCTTTGTACTTCCCAAACACCAGAAAACTGTCAAAGGGTGTGATGGTTGGAGTGTCATTACAGTCCAGTTTAACCAGCTTGCCATGCGAGCTGATGAGACCTCAAAATTCTATTCGGCACTGGGCCTCAAGCTGTTGCGTGACCTTGGACCGGCAGAACCTTGGGAATTCCCTGCCATGTCCTCCATCATCGATTTTCTCGACTGAGAATTCACTGACATGTTCCACAAGGTCCAGGCAGTTGAGCTCAAGCAACTTGCAGCTACTCCATAACCCAAAAAATCCTTGCCCGGCATCAGATCTCTCTGGGATTTCACATCGCAGAGCAAAGAATGCTGGAGCGTGCAGCAGAACAAGTATTTTCATCATGCAGCTGTTTCTACCATTACCACTGCTGTGCCTTCTCCTTCTCCATTTTCCTCCTCCACGTCTTTCACTTCATCCTCTTCTTCCTCCACTACTCCTTCCTCCTTGGTCACTCAACGAGAACGTAAAGGATGAGGCAAGGGCAAAGGGGAGGGCCCAAGTAGGGATTCTGGTGGGAGACACAAGGATCATCTGGATCTCCTTCAAATCAATCCTCTAGCACTTCTACATGCTGGAACCATGGAGCATCTAGGAATTCTTCCTGAAAGTACCTGGTGCCACCTGGTGATGATCGATCAGCTCCCATGATGCACACACACTTGGCATGCTCCTCTGGTACCGTTGGTGGGACGTCTCATGCATCTTCCTTCACTACCCCACCAAACATCTCCGATTCTGACCCTAGCCCCATACCCTTAGTGTTGGCCCCTTGCATTCGGTCTGGTGTCTTGATTGTGCATTCCAATCTTGTGATTCTCTGGCCCCCCGCATCGCTAGGTGTCTTTGTCCGTCGTTATCATGCCCCATCCCCCACAGGAGGAGCGCCAGCTTGATGCTCCTCTGTCCCACCTCATTTACCAACGACATCTTTGTGATGAGGGAGGTGAGAGACTCCAGTCCTTTCATGGGTCACTTCGCGTGAGTCTGATGGAGCCCTTTGTGGCGTATTATCCAAGGAGGTTCAGGGTTGTCTGCTTGAGGAGATGCAGTGGATTGAGCATGGGCAGTTCGTCATCCTGCCTCATTGCCTCGCAACTTGCGGTCAGCAGTTGTCTCTTAGTCCTCCTGCCACCACCATTTCCTGATTCATGTCCTTGTCTCTTCTTGTGCCTCTGGTGGCGTTTAGATTATAGAATTTGGGGCCAACCAGCACATACGATTGCGTCGTATTGCCTTTGTCTCCCTTGGACCTGTTGGAGCTATTCGGTTCGTGCGGACTGGCTCTGGCCAAGTCCTGCCTGTTCAGGGTGTTAATGTTGTGCACTTTGTTGGTCCTGTGAGGGAACTGTTTCTTCCTGGTGTGTGTGTGTGTGTGTGTGTGTGTGT
>SZWC01034603.1:0-18054 GCA_023375785.1 Penium margaritaceum | reverse complement strand
GCGGAGTGGTGTAAGCTGGCTGCGGGTGGTGCGAACGGGTTTCGGAGTGGTGCGAACTGGTCGCGGAGTGGTGCAAACTAACTGCGGAGTGGTGCAAACTGGTTGCGGAGTGGTGCAAACTGGTTGCGGAGTGGTGCAAACTGGTTGCGGAGTGATGCGAACTGGTTGCGGAGTGGTGGGAACTTGTTGCGGAGTGGTGCAAACTGGTTGCGGAAGGGTGTGAACTGGTTGCAGAGTGATGCAAACTGGTTGCGCAGTGGTGGGAACTGGTTGCAGAGTGGGGCGAACTGGTTGCGGTGTGCTGCAGACTGGTTGCGGAGTGGTGTGAACTGGTTGCGAAGTGGTGCGAACGTGTTGTGGAGTGGTGCGAACTGGTTGCGGAGTGGTCCGAACTGGTTGAAGAATGGTGTGAACTGGTTTCAGGGTGGTGCAAACGGGTTGCGGAGTGGTGCGAACTGGTTGCGGAGTGGTGCGAACTGGTTGCAGAGTGGTGTGAACTCGTTGCGGAGTGGTGCAAACTGGTTGCAGAGTGGTGCGAACTGGTTGCAGAGTGGTGTGAACTCGTTGCGGAGTGGTGCAAACTGGTTGCAGAGTGGTGCGAACTGGTTGCAGAGTGGTGTGAACTCGTTGCGGAGTGGTGCAAACTGGTTGCAGAGTGGTGCGAACTGGTTGCAGAGTGGTGTGAACTCGTTGCGGAGTGGTGCAAACTGGTTGCAGAGTGGTGCGAACTGGTTGCAGAGTGGTGTGAACTCGTTGCGGAGTGGTGCAAACTGGTTGCAGAGTGGTGCGAACTGGTTGCAGAGTGGTGTGAACTCGTTGCGGAGTGGTGCAAACTGGTTGCAGAGTGGTGCGAACTGGTTGCAGAGTGGTGTGAACTCGTTGCGGAGTGGTGCAAACTGGTTGCAGAGTGGTGCGAACTGGTTGCAGAGTGGTGTGAACTCGTTGCGGAGTGGTGCAAACTGGTTGCAGAGTGGTGCGAACTGGTTGCAGAGTGGTGTGAACTCGTTGCGGAGTGGTGCAAACTGGTTGCAGAGTGGTGCGAACTGGTTGCAGAGTGGTGTGAACTCGTTGCGGAGTGGTGCAAACTGGTTGCAGAGTGGTGCGAACTGGTTGCAGAGTGGTGTGAACTCGTTGCGGAGTGGTGCAAACTGGTTGCAGAGTGGTGCGAACTGGTTGCAGAGTGGTGTGAACTCGTTGCGGAGTGGTGCAAACTGGTTGCAGAGTGGTGCGAACTGGTTGCAGAGTGGTGTGAACTCGTTGCGGAGTGGTGCAAACTGGTTGCAGAGTGGTGCGAACTGGTTGCAGAGTGGTGTGAACTCGTTGCGGAGTGGTGCAAACTGGTTGCAGAGTGGTGCGAACTGGTTGCAGAGTGGTGTGAACTCGTTGCGGAGTGGTGCAAACTGGTTGCAGAGTGGTGCGAACTGGTTGCAGAGTGGTGTGAACTCGTTGCGGAGTGGTGCAAACTGGTTGCAGAGTGGTGCGAACTGGTTGCAGAGTGGTGTGAACTCGTTGCGGAGTGGTGCAAACTGGTTGCAGAGTGGTGCGAACTGGTTGCAGAGTGGTGTGAACTCGTTGCGGAGTGGTGCAAACTGGTTGCAGAGTGGTGCGAACTGGTTGCAGAGTGGTGTGAACTCGTTGCGGAGTGGTGCAAACTGGTTGCAGAGTGGTGCGAACTGGTTGCAGAGTGGTGTGAACTCGTTGCGGAGTGGTGCAAACTGGTTGCAGAGTGGTGCGAACTGGTTGCAGAGTGGTGTGAACTCGTTGCGGAGTGGTGCAAACTGGTTGCAGAGTGGTGCGAACTGGTTGCAGAGTGGTGTGAACTCGTTGCGGAGTGGTGCAAACTGGTTGCAGAGTGGTGCGAACTGGTTGCAGAGTGGTGCAAACTGGTTGCGGAGTGGTGCAGACTGGTTGCGGAGTAGTGCAAACTGGTTGCGGAGTGGTGCAAACTGGTTGCGGAGGGGTGCGAACTGGTTGCGGAGTGGTGCGAACTGGCTGCGGAGTGGTGCGAACTGGTTGCGGAGTGATGCAAACTGGTTGCAGAGTGGTGCAGACTGGTTGTGGAATAGTGCAAACTTGTTGCGGAGTGGTGCAAACTGGTTGTGGAGTGGTGGGAACTGGTTGCGGAGCGGTGGAAACTGGATGCGGAGTGGTGCGAACTGGTTGCAGGACGGTGCGAACCTGTTGCGGAGTGTTGCGAACTGGTTGCGGAGTGGTGCAAACTGGTTGCGGAGTGGTGCTGACTGGTTGCAGATTGGTGTGAACTGGTTCCGGAGTGGTGCAAACTGGTTGCGGAGTGGTGCGAGCTGGTTGCGAAGTGGTGCAAACTGGTTGCGGAGTTGTGCGAGCTGGCTGCGGGTGGTTCGAACAGGTTGCGGAGTGGTGCAATTTGGTCGCGGAGTGGTGGGAACTAATTGCGGAGTGGTGCAAACTGGTTGCGGAGTGGTGCAATCTGGTTGCGGCGTGGTGCGAACTGGTTTCAAAGTGGTGGGAACTGGTTGCGGAGTGGTGCGAACTGTTTTCGGAGTGGTCGGAACCAGTTGTGGAGTGGGGCGAACTGGTTGCCGAGTGGTGCAGACTTGTTGCGGAGTGGTGCGAACTGGTTGCGGAGTGGTACGAACTGGTTGTGGACTTGTGCGAACTGGTCGCGGAGTGGTGCGAACTGGTTGCGGAGCGGTCCGAACTGGTTGAATAATGGTGCGAACTGGTTGCAGGGTGGTGCAAACTGGTTGCGGAGTGGTGTGAACCTGTTGCTGAGTGGTGTGAACTGGTTGCGGAGTGGTGCAAGCTGGTTGCGGACTGGTATGAACTGGTTGCGGAGTGGTGCGAACTGGGTGGAGAGGGGTGCGAACTGGTTGTGAAGTGGTGCGAACTGGTTGCGGAGTGGTGCGAACTGGTTGCGGACTGGTGCGAACTGGTTGCGGAGTGGTGCAAACTGGTTGCGGACTGGTGCGAACTGGTTGTGGAGTGGTGCAAACCGTGTGCGGAGTGGTGCGAACTGGTTGGGGAGTGGTGCGAACTGGTTGCGGAGTGGGGAGAACTGGTTGCGGAGTAGTGCGAACTGGTTGCGGAGTGGTGCAAACTGGTTGCGGACTGGTGCGAACTGGTTGTGGAGTGGTGCAAACCGTGTGCGGAGTGGTGCGAACTGGTTGGGGAGTGGTGCGAACTGGTTGCGGAGTGGGGAGAACTGGTTGCGGAGTAGTGCGAACTGGTTGCGGAGTGGTGCAAACTGGTTGCGGACTGGTGCGAACTGGTTGTGGAGTGGTGCAAACCGTGTGCGGAGTGGTGCGAACTGGTTGGGGAGTGGTGCGAACTGGTTGCGGAGTGGGGAGAACTGGTTGCGGAGTAGTGCGAACTGGTTGCGGAGTGGTGCAAACTGGTTGCGGACTGGTGCGAACTGGTTGTGGAGTGGTGCAAACCGTGTGCGGAGTGGTGCGAACTGGTTGGGGAGTGGTGCGAACTGGTTGCGGAGTGGGGAGAACTGGTTGCGGAGTAGTGCGAACTGGTTGCGGAGTGGTGCAAACTGGTTGCGGACTGGTGCGAACTGGTTGTGGAGTGGTGCAAACCGTGTGCGGAGTGGTGCGAACTGGTTGGGGAGTGGTGCGAACTGGTTGCGGAGTGGGGAGAACTGGTTGCGGAGTAGTGCGAACTGGTTGCGGAGTGGTGCAAACTGGTTGCGGACTGGTGCGAACTGGTTGTGGAGTGGTGCAAACCGTGTGCGGAGTGGTGCGAACTGGTTGGGGAGTGGTGCGAACTGGTTGCGGAGTGGGGAGAACTGGTTGCGGAGTAGTGCGAACTGGTTGCGGAGTGGTGCAAACTGGTTGCGGACTGGTGCGAACTGGTTGTGGAGTGGTGCAAACCGTGTGCGGAGTGGTGCGAACTGGTTGGGGAGTGGTGCGAACTGGTTGCGGAGTGGGGAGAACTGGTTGCGGAGTAGTGCGAACTGGTTGCGGAGTGGTGCAAACTGGTTGCGGACTGGTGCGAACTGGTTGTGGAGTGGTGCAAACCGTGTGCGGAGTGGTGCGAACTGGTTGGGGAGTGGTGCGAACTGGTTGCGGAGTGGGGAGAACTGGTTGCGGAGTAGTGCGAACTGGTTGCGGAGTGGTGCAAACTGGTTGCGGACTGGTGCGAACTGGTTGTGGAGTGGTGCAAACCGTGTGCGGAGTGGTGCGAACTGGTTGGGGAGTGGTGCGAACTGGTTGCGGAGTGGGGAGAACTGGTTGCGGAGTAGTGCGAACTGGTTGCGGAGTGGTGCAAACTGGTTGCGGACTGGTGCGAACTGGTTGTGGAGTGGTGCAAACCGTGTGCGGAGTGGTGCGAACTGGTTGGGGAGTGGTGCGAACTGGTTGCGGAGTGGGGAGAACTGGTTGCGGAGTAGTGCGAACTGGTTGCGGAGTGGTGCAAACTGGTTGCGGACTGGTGCGAACTGGTTGTGGAGTGGTGCAAACCGTGTGCGGAGTGGTGCGAACTGGTTGGGGAGTGGTGCGAACTGGTTGCGGAGTGGGGAGAACTGGTTGCGGAGTAGTGCGAACTGGTTGCGGAGTGGTGCAAACTGGTTGCGGACTGGTGCGAACTGGTTGTGGAGTGGTGCAAACCGTGTGCGGAGTGGTGCGAACTGGTTGGGGAGTGGTGCGAACTGGTTGCGGAGTGGGGAGAACTGGTTGCGGAGTAGTGCGAACTGGTTGCGGAGTGGTGCAAACTGGTTGCGGACTGGTGCGAACTGGTTGTGGAGTGGTGCAAACCGTGTGCGGAGTGGTGCGAACTGGTTGGGGAGTGGTGCGAACTGGTTGCGGAGTGGGGAGAACTGGTTGCGGAGTAGTGCGAACTGGTTGCGGAGTGGTGCAAACTGGTTGCGGACTGGTGCGAACTGGTTGTGGAGTGGTGCAAACCGTGTGCGGAGTGGTGCGAACTGGTTGGGGAGTGGTGCGAACTGGTTGCGGAGTGGGGAGAACTGGTTGCGGAGTAGTGCGAACTGGTTGCGGAGTGGTGCAAACTGGTTGCGGACTGGTGCGAACTGGTTGTGGAGTGGTGCAAACCGTGTGCGGAGTGGTGCGAACTGGTTGGGGAGTGGTGCGAACTGGTTGCGGAGTGGGGAGAACTGGTTGCGGAGTAGTGCGAACTGGTTGCGGAGTGATGCAAACTGGTTGCAGAGTGGTGCAGACTGGTTGTGGAATAGTGCAAACTTGTTGCGGAGTGGTGCAAACTGGTTGTGGAGTGGTGGGAACTGGTTGCGGAGCGGTGCAAACTGGATGCGGAGTGATGCGAACTGGTTGCAGAACGGTGCGACCCTGTTGCGGAGTGTTGCGAACTGGTTGCGGAGTGGTGCAAACTGGTTGCGAAGTGGTGCTGACTGGTTGCAGATTGGTGTGAACTGGTTTCAGAGTGGTGCAAACTGGTTGCGGAGTGGTGCGAGCTGGTTGCGGAGTGGTGCAAACTTGTTGCGGAGTTGTGCGAGCTGGCTGCGGGTGGTGCGAACGGGTTGCAGAGTGGTGCGATTTGGTCGCGGAGTGGTGGGAACTAATTGCGGAGTGGTGCGATCTGGTTGCGGAGTGGTGCAAACTGGTTGCGGAGTGGTGCAAACTGGTTGCAGAGTGGTGCGAACTGGTTGCGGAGTGGTGCGAACTGGCTGCGGAGTGGTGCGAACTGGTTGCAGAGTGGTGCGAACTGGTTGCGGAGTGGTGCGAACTGGCTGCGGAGTGGTGCGAACTGGTTGCAGAGTGGTGCGAACTGGTTGCGGAGTGGTGCGAACTGGCTGCGGAGTGGTGCGAACTGGTTGCAGAGTGGTGCGAACTGGTTGCGGAGTGGTGCGAACTGGCTGCGGAGTGGTGCGAACTGGTTGCAGAGTGGTGCGAACTGGTTGCGGAGTGGTGCGAACTAGTTGCGGAGTGGTGCGAACTGGTTGCGGAGTGATACGAACTGGTTGTGGAGTGGTGCGAACTAGTCGCGGAGTGGTGCGAACTGGTTGCGGAGTGGTGCGAACTGGTTGCGGAGTGGTGCAAACTGGTTGCGGAGTGGTGAGAGCTGGTTGCGGAGTGGTGCGACCTGGTTGCGGAGTGGTAAGAACTTGTTGCCGAGTGGTGGGAACTGGTTGTGGAGTGGTGCGAATTGGTTGCGGAGTGGCGCAAACTGGTTGCGGAGTGGTACAAACTGGTTGTGGAGTGGTGCGAACTGGTTGCAAAGGTGTGAACTGGTTGCATAGTGGTGCCACTTGGTTGCAGAGTGGTGCAAACGGGTTGCGGAGTGGTGGGAACTGGTTGCGGAGTGGGTCGAACTGGTTGCGGAGTGGTGCAGATAGGTTGCGGAGTGGTGCAAACTGGTTGCGGAGTGGTGCGAACTGGTTGTGGAGTGATGCAAACTGGTTGCAGTTTGGTACGAACTGGTTGTGGAGTAGTTTAATCTGGGTGCAAAATGGTGCGAACAGCTTGTGACAAGTGCACTGCTTGTGACAAAAGCACTGTTGCGGAGTGGTGCGAACTGGTTGCGGAGTAGTCCGAACTGGTTCAAGAATGGTGCGAACTGGTTGCAGAGTGGTATAAACTGGTTGCGGAGTGGTGCAAACTGGTTGCGGACTGGTACCAACTGGTTGTGGAGTGGTGCAAACAGGGTGCAAAGTTGTGCGAACTGCTTGCGGAGTGGTGCGAACTGGTTGCGGAGTGGTGGGAACTGGTTGCGGATTGGTGCAAACTGGTTTCGGAGTGGTGCGAACTGGTTGCGGAGTGGTGCGAACTGGTTGCAGAGTGGTGCGAACTGGTTGCAGAGTGGTGCGAACTGGTTGCAGAGTGGTGCGAACTGGTTGCAGAGTGGTGCGAACTGGTTGCAGAGTGGTGCGAACTGGTTGCAGAGTGGTGCGAACTGGTTGCAGAGTGGTGCGAACTGGTTGCAGAGTGGTGCGAACTGGTTGCAGAGTGGTGCGAACTGGTTGCAGAGTGGTGCGAACTGGTTGCAGAGTGGTGCGAACTGGTTGCAGAGTGGTGCGAACTGGTTGCAGAGTGGTGCGAACTGGTTGCAGAGTGGTGCGAACTGGTTGCAGAGTGGTGCGAACTGGTTGCAGAGTGGTGCGAACTGGTTGCAGAGTGGTGCGAACTGGTTGCAGAGTGGTGCGAACTGGTTGCAGAGTGGTGCGAACTGGTTGCAGAGTGGTGCGAACTGGTTGCAGAGTGGTGCGAACTGGTTGCAGAGTGGTGCGAACTGGTTGCAGAGTGGTGCGAACTGGTTGCAGAGTGGTGCGAACTGGTTGCAGAGTGGTGCGAACTGGTTGCAGAGTGGTGCGAACTGGTTGCAGAGTGGTGCGAACTGGTTGCAGAGTGGTGCGAACTGGTTGCAGAGTGGTGCGAACTGGTTGCAGAGTGGTGCGAACTGGTTGCAGAGTGGTGCGAACTGGTTGCAGAGTGGTGCGAACTGGTTGCAGAGTGGTGCGAACTGGTTGCAGAGTGGTGCGAACTGGTTGCAGAGTGGTGCGAACTGGTTGCAGAGTGGTGCAAACTGGTTGTGGAGAGGTGCAAACTGGTTGCAGAGTGGTGCGAACAGGTTGCGGAGTGGTGCGAACTGGTTGCGCAGTGGTGCGAACTGGTTGCGGAGTGGTGTGAACTGGTTAGAGAGTGGTGAGAACTGGTTGGCGAGTGGTTGGAACTGGTTGCGGAGTGGTGCGAACTGGTTGCGGAGTGGCGCGAACTGGTTGCGGAGTGGTGCGAACGGGTTGCGGAGTGGTGCAAACTGGTTGCAGAGTGGTGTGAACTGGTTGCATAGTGGTGCCACTTGGTTGCACAGTGGTGCAAACTGGTTGCGGAGTGGTGGGAACTGGTTGCGGAGTGGGTCGAACTGGTTGCGGGGTGGTGTAGATAGGTTGCGGATTGGTGCAAACTAATTGCGGAGTGGTGCGAGCTGGTTGTGGAGTGGTGCAAACTGGTTGCAGACTGGTACGAACTGGTTGTGGAGTGGTGCAAACTGGGTCCAAAGTGGTGCGAACTGCTTGTGAAAAATGCACTGCTTGTGACAAGTGCACTGTTGCGGAGTGGTGCGAATTGGTTGTGGAGGGGTCCGAACTGGTTGAAGAATGGTGCGAACTGGTTGCATGGTGGTGCAAACTGGTTGCGGAGTGGTGCGAACTGGTTGCGGAGTGGTGCGAACTGGTTGCGGAGTGGTGCAAACTGGTTGCGGACTGGTACGAACTGGTTGTGGAGTGGTGCAAACTGGGTGCAAAGTGGTGCGAACAACTTGCGGAGTGGTGCGAACTGGTTGCGGAGTGGTGGGAACTGGTTGCGGATTGGTGCAATCAGGTTGTGGAGTGGTGCGAACTGGTTGCGAAGTGGTGCAAACTGGTTGCGGAATGGTGCGAACTGGTTGCGGAGTGGTGCGAACTGGTTGCAGAGTGGTGCAAACGGATTGTGGAGTGGTGCGAACTGGTTGCAGAGTGGTGCAAACTGGTTGCGGAGCAGTGTTGCCTTCGATGCTCGTTGTAGGGCCCCTACAACAACCTCGGCACATTGAGGCACATCGATGTAGCCTCGATGTGGTGTAGGGTCGTAGGGGCGACCGGGACCAACCGGCGCCCAATTTTTCAACACGGCCGAGACGACCAAGCACAAATCCCAGTCACAGCGAGTAGCCCGGTTCGGCTTCGGACACCTCGGAATCACTTCACATGCACGCATCATGCCATATTTAGAAGTGCTGGCAATGACAGTGACATGTGGCATGACTTAGCTTAGATTGGACCAATGGGGAGGTTAGATAGCAAGGACTCATATGATAGCACGGAATGAAAGGCGCCTACTTAGCTTCATCCTGAGCGGAAATTCCGAGGGCCAGTCACATGCGGTGCATTGGAATCTTCTAAAATCTCTTATCGATAAGCATAGAGTACAGTTTGGTAAAATTTTGTGGAAAACTTTAGCGTAAAAAATGTCTTTCCATACCCGTAGTTTGAACGTCAAATACATGACGACAACATTTTCATCATTTT
This sequence comes from Penium margaritaceum, assembly GCA_023375785.1. NCBI lineage: Eukaryota > Viridiplantae > Streptophyta > Zygnematophyceae > Desmidiales > Peniaceae > Penium > Penium margaritaceum. Next base: position 9,095 of record SZWC01034603.1, on the reverse strand, counting down.
AGTTGCAACGGTAGGAGGTTTTACTAAATCTCTTTCAATTCAAATTTTGTTTGTTAGTAAGTCTGAACATGCAAACCGATTGTTTGCATGTTCGGACTTGTGCATCGATTTGCAGACAGGTCATGTACCGTCAATCGGTGAATCGTGTGCCATCGATTTGCCGATGGATCATTTACTGTCGATCGTGAGAACGCTCGTACACCGTCCATTTGGCAACTCATCGGACGTGCGTTTGCGGTTGCGGAGTCGGCGTCTGGAAAGACGCCGACGCCGACACTTGATACTCCGCCACTCTATACTCCCAGTAATACACCAACGATGTGTTCGATGATGGCGTGAGCAGTTCACCGCCGGGAGTAGCCCGGCGGTCGTCTCACCATGGCTTCGCAGCCAAGCTCTCAGCCAAACACCAACTGAGGCTCCACTGGTGCCTCAAGCCCCTCGGTTACCCCAGCGTTTGCCGTGCCCGGCCAGTTTGACGCCAGCAAGTGGAACCCACCAAGGAGGCGCAGGCTCACTGGTGATTTCCTCACCAAGGAGCTTTCGAAACACTGCCAAGCATGGGCGACGCCGGCGAAGAAGGCTGGCTTCATCTGCGGAGCATGTGCCAAGAAAGTGAGCGGAACGTGTGACCGCATCCGCGGGCACTTTGCATGCAACAATCCAAACGTGGGCAAGTGTCCACATCCTCCACCAACATGTCGTGACGCTCTCGGCCTTGAGCGCATGCCTCCTCCTCCAGCGGGATGGCAGCCACATAACGTGAAGCTCTACAAGGGAGAAGGTGCTGCATGGGGAACCAAGGACAAGCCAGTTGCGTGGATGAAGTTGGCGGAGGCACAGGAGAAGGAGGTGACAGCAGCAGTTGGGGGGATGGTGTTGCACCTAGACTCCAGCGATGAGGAGGCATAGCAGCAGCAGAAGGCAGCGGGTCCCAGCAGGCCGGCAGCTTCAACGACGCTTGAGGGTGAGATACCGTTCTTTGACATCAACAAAGCTGCTTCATTTCGCCAGACCACCATGGTTGAGCACACTGACAAGCAGAAGAACGACCGCTGCCAGCTGGACATCGTCTAACTAATGTGCATCACCGCATCCCCTATCTCTTTCTGTAGAGAACCAGTTCTCATGGAAGTCATCAGGTCAGCCAGGAAAACTACTCCAAGTTTCAGGCTTCCAAGCAGGGACACAGTGACTGGTGAGCTGTTGCCCAGGCTAGACACTGAGCTGGCTGAGCTGGACGCTCCCTTGATGCAGGGTTGGTCGACATACGGCACGAGCCTTGCTGTTGACGAGTGGTCTGACAGGCAGGTTAGGCCTGTGTACAATGCCACGGCAGTGAATGCCATGGGGGCTGTTCACCTGTTTCCTCGTGATGCAAGCGGCTTGACCAGAGACGCGGACCACATAGCAAGCATGATTGTTGCAGCAATTGAGACTGTGGGCGAGCACAAAGTCATTTCACTCATCTGAGAGAATGCTTCCGTGAACAAAAAGGCCTTTTCAGACCTGAGAGTGCGGTACCTGAAGCTATTCTGTTAAGGTTGTTGTGCCCACAACATTGATCTCATTATGAAGGATGTTGGCAAGTCTGCATGGGGTGCGGGAATCATTGGGAAGTGTGAGAAGATCATTGCATTTTTCAGGAACAACGCCATGTCCAGGACATGGCTGAAGGAAAAAACGGGAGGCAAGGTGCTGAAGACCAGGTGTGACTCCCGCTTCGCCTCTGTCTTTGACATGGTGGAGAGCCTCTTGGAGCTGAGAGCAGAGGTGGAGGAGTTTGTGCAGCTGCCTCTGTGAAAGCTGATTGGTTCAACCAGGGATGCAGGATTTAGAAGCAGGAAGAAGGAGGTGAGGGCGCTCATTCGGTGCAAGGTTTTTTGGTTGCACGTGCGTCAGTTGAAGGATGTGCTGTGCCACTGGTGAAGGTGCTGCGGGTGGCTAACGCCCCTGGTGGGGGGGTAGGGTAGATTTACGAGGGACTGCTGGATTGTGCTGAGCAGCTGAAGGCCCTGACTGAGAAGAAAGGGAGGAAGCCTAGTAAGGTGGCAGAATGCCATGTCAACTACGTCTTGGGGAGGCTAGACCAGCGGTGGTCAAGGGACATGTCTTGTCCCCTTTATGCAGCTGCCCGCCGTCTGCATCCTGAACACTTCGGGAATGATCTGTCAACTGACTCCATCACCTTGGAGGCCTGGCAGGCTGTCGTAGAGGCCCTGGTTCCAGAAGAGCAGCAGGATGTTATCATGAAAGAGATGGGAGCCTTCCAGCTGGGACAGACTAGCGTAGTCCAGGATCCGATGGTGCCTGCACGCAGGAATGCCAAGGCTTTCGCAGCTGTTGCAAAGGTGCAATGTGGTACCATGACTGCTGTCGAGTGGCATGTAAACTACATGTGTGCATTGCCTGTGCTCACGGATCTGGCTCTGAAGATCCTGTCTCAACCTTGCTCATCATCAGAGTGTGAACGCATTTTCTCAGCGCATGAGCTCATTCATACCTCCAGGAGGAACCGGCTCAAGGTGGCAACCTTAGAGCTCCTCGTGCGGTGTCACGTGCGTTTGTGCAAATACTATGGCAGGAATGGACGCAGAGCAGCGAGGGACCTGGCGAGGGCTGTAGCAGCTGAAGCAGAAGCAGAGGCAGAAGCAGATGCCAGCGAGGATGACGGAGAGGTGGTGGAGGAGGAAGGTGTGTTGAGTGAGCCCGAGGAGGATTGGGAGACTGACGATGAGGATGAGGAGGAGGAGGAGCTTGTGGAGGAGGTAGGAGAGGATGATGTGGTGGAGGTCATGGCCTCCGTGTGTGTCATGAATGATACCCCTGGTCTGCCTCATGCACGGCCAGTGCGTGTTTGTGTACAGGAGAAGTCAGCAAGCACCAGGGCAGCGGCAGGTGGGGGAGGAGCAAGCACCAGGAGGGCACCAGCAAGTGGGGGGGGAGCAAGCACGAGCAGGGCAGCGGCAGATGGAGGAGGAGCAAGCACCAGCAATGTACCTGCTGATGGAGCAAAAGGTGGGATGGATGCAGGGGAGGGAGGAGTGGAAGGTGAGCAAGGTGGAGGAGGAGTAGGAGAATAGGATGCTGGAGAGGGAGGAGCAGGAGAACAGGGTGTTGGAGAGGGAGGAGCAGGAGAACAGGGTGCTGGAGAGGGTGGATCAGGAGAACAAAGTGCTGGAGAGGGTGGAGCAGGAGAGCAGGGTGCTGGGGAGGGAGGAGTAGGGGGTGATCCAGCTTCAACTGCTGCCTCCCGCATTGGCGGTGCAAAGAGCAGCTCCAAGCGTGCTGCTCTAGCTGCCCTAGCAGCATCTAGGGTGTCCAAGCGTCGGACAGGTGGCACTTTAGCAGCAGCTGTAGCAGCTAGGAATTTGGCGGCAAAGCGCAGAGCTGCTGCTGCTACAAAGAAGTACAGGTAGATTCTGTCGTTCTTTACTTGTGATCAATGCAATATGTGACTTTTTAAAATGTATGAGGTTCTTTGCAATGTGTGCTTCCTTTGTTTGAATATTCCTTGAAACACATGAACATAATGAAAGTGTCATAGTGACAAAGTGACACACTAACATGGTGACATTGTGACATGGTGACATGGGTACATTGTATGGTTGTATGCTATTTCACAATGGTGCAAGAATGAAAGGTTTTTTAGAGCTAACCTTTTTAGCACTTTGAATACACATGCTGGAAATGTACTTCATATCGCTACTTTGCAAATCTCCATACACATGTGGCCAGGATGTGGCCAGAATCCCCAAATCCGGCTTCACCCACATTGATGTGGTCCATTGCGGCTACATCGATGTTCCGAGGTGAACATCGATGTACCGAGGTTCGAGGGATCAAGGGCAACACTGTTGTGGAGTGATGGGAACTGGTTGCGGAGTGGGGCAAACTGGTTGCGGAGTGGTGCGATATGGTTGCGGAGTGGTGTGAACTGGTTGCGGAGTGGTGCGAACTGGTTGCGGAGTGGTGAGAACTGGTTGCGGAGTGGTGCGAACTGATTGCGGAGTGGTGCAAACTGGTTGCGGAATGGTGCAAACTGGTTGCGGAGTGATGCAAACTGGTTGCGGAGAGGTGCAAACTGGTTGCGGAGTAGTGCGAACTTGTTGTGGAGTGGTGCAAACTGGTTGCGGAGTGGTGCAAACTGGTTGCGGAGGGGTCGGAACTGGTAGAAGAATGGTGCGAATTGGTTGCAGGGTGGTGCAAACTGGTTGCGGAGTGGTGGGAACTGGTTGCGACTGGTGACAACTGGTTGCGGAGTGGTGCAAACTGGTTGCGGAGTGGTGCGAACTGGTTGCCGAGTGGTGCGAACTGGTTGCGGAGTGGTGCGAACTGGGTGCAAAGTGGTGGGAACTGGTTACAGAGTGGTGCGAACTGGTTGCCGAGTGGTGCGAACTGGTTGCGGAGTGGTGCGAACTGGTTGCCGAGTGGTACGAACTGGTTGCGGAGTGGTGCGAATGGGTTGCGGAGTGGTGCGAACTGGTCGGGAGTGGTGCGAACTGGTTGCGGTCTGGTGAGAACTGGTTGCGGAGTGGTGCGAACTGGTTGCGGAGTGGTGCAAACTGGTTGCAGAGTGGTGCAGACTGGTTGTGGAGTGGTGGGAATTGGTTGCAGAGTGGTGCGCACTGGTTGTGGAGTGGTGCAAACTGGTTGCGGAGCGGTGCAAACTGGCTGCATAGTGGTGGGAACTGGTTGCGGAATGCTGCAAACTGGTTGCAGAGTGGTGCTAACTGGTTGGGGAGTGGTGCAAACTGGTTGCGGAGTGATGGGAACTGGTTGCACAGTGGTGCAAACTGGGGTGGAGTAGTGCGAGCTGGCTGCGGAGTAATGTGAACTGGCTGCGGAGTGGTGCGAACTGGTTGCGGAGTGGTGCAAACTGGTTGCGGAGTGGTGCGAGCTGGCTGCGGGTTGTGCGAACGGGTTGCGGAGTGGTGCGAACTGGTCGCGGAGTGGTGCGAACTAATTGCGGAGTGGTGCAAACTGGTTGCAGAGTGGTGCGAACTAGTTACAGAGTGGTGCAAACGGGTTGCGGAGTGGTGCGAACTGGTTGCGGAGTGGTGCGGACTGGTTGCGGAGTGGTGCAAACTTGTTGCCGAGTGGTGGGAACTGGCTGCGGAGTGGTGCGAATTGGTTGCGGAGAAGTGCGAACTGGTTGCGGAGTGGTGCGGACTGGTTGCGGAGTGGTGCAAACTTGTTGCCGAGTGGTGGGAACTGGCTGCGGAGTGGTGCGAATTGGTTGCGGAGAAGTGCGAACTGGTTGCGGAGTGGTGCGGACTGGTTGCGGAGTGGTGCAAACTTGTTGCCGAGTGGTGGGAACTGGCTGCGGAGTGGTGCGAATTGGTTGCGGAGAAGTGCGAACTGGTTGCGGAGTGGTGCGGACTGGTTGCGGAGTGGTGCAAACTTGTTGCCGAGTGGTGGGAACTGGCTGCGGAGTGGTGCGAATTGGTTGCGGAGAAGTGCGAACTGGTTGCGGAGTGGTGCGGACTGGTTGCGGAGTGGTGCAAACTTGTTGCCGAGTGGTGGGAACTGGCTGCGGAGTGGTGCGAATTGGTTGCGGAGAAGTGCGAACTGGTTGCGGAGTGGTGCGGACTGGTTGCGGAGTGGTGCAAACTTGTTGCCGAGTGGTGGGAACTGGCTGCGGAGTGGTGCGAATTGGTTGCGGAGAAGTGCGAACTGGTTGCGGAGTGGTGCGGACTGGTTGCGGAGTGGTGCAAACTTGTTGCCGAGTGGTGGGAACTGGCTGCGGAGTGGTGCGAATTGGTTGCGGAGAAGTGCGAACTGGTTGCGGAGTGGTGCGGACTGGTTGCGGAGTGGTGCAAACTTGTTGCCGAGTGGTGGGAACTGGCTGCGGAGTGGTGCGAATTGGTTGCGGAGAAGTGCGAACTGGTTGCGGAGTGGTGCGGACTGGTTGCGGAGTGGTGCAAACTTGTTGCCGAGTGGTGGGAACTGGCTGCGGAGTGGTGCGAATTGGTTGCGGAGAAGTGCGAACTGGTTGCGGAGTGGTGCGGACTGGTTGCGGAGTGGTGCAAACTTGTTGCCGAGTGGTGGGAACTGGCTGCGGAGTGGTGCGAATTGGTTGCGGAGAAGTGCGAACTGGTTGCGGAGTGGTGCGGACTGGTTGCGGAGTGGTGCAAACTTGTTGCCGAGTGGTGGGAACTGGCTGCGGAGTGGTGCGAATTGGTTGCGGAGAAGTGCGAACTGGTTGCGGAGTGGTGCGGACTGGTTGCGGAGTGGTGCAAACTTGTTGCCGAGTGGTGGGAACTGGCTGCGGAGTGGTGCGAATTGGTTGCGGAGAAGTGCGAACTGGTTGCGGAGTGGTGCGGACTGGTTGCGGAGTGGTGCAAACTTGTTGCCGAGTGGTGGGAACTGGCTGCGGAGTGGTGCGAATTGGTTGCGGAGAAGTGCGAACTGGTTGCGGAGTGGTGCGGACTGGTTGCGGAGTGGTGCAAACTTGTTGCCGAGTGGTGGGAACTGGCTGCGGAGTGGTGCGAATTGGTTGCGGAGAAGTGCGAACTGGTTGCGGAGTGGTGCGGACTGGTTGCGGAGTGGTGCGAACTGGTTGGGGAGTGGTGCGAACTGGTTGCCGAGTGGTGCGAACTGGTCGCGGAGTGGTGCGAACTGGTTGCGGAGTGGTGCGAACTGGTTGCAGAGTGGTGCGAACTGGTTGCGGAGTGGTGTGAACTGGTTGCAGAGTGGTGTGAACAGGTTGGGAAGTGGTGCGAACTGGTTGCGGAGTGGTGGGAACTGGTTGCGGAGTGGTGTGAACTAGTTGCTGAGTGGTGGGAACTGGTTGCGACGTGGTGCGAACTGGTTGCGGAGTGGTGGGAACTGGTTGTAGAGTGATGCGAACTGGTCGCTGAGTGGTGCGAACTGGTCGCGGAGCGGTGCGACCTGGTCGCGGAGTGGTGCAACTGGTTGCAGAGTGGTGCAAAAGGGTTGCGGATGGGTGCGAACGGGTTGCGAAGGGGTGCGAACTGGTTGCGGAGTGGTGCGAACTGGCTGCGGAGTGGTGTGAACTGGTTGCCGAGTGGTGCGAACTGGTTGCGGAGTGGTGCGAACTGGTTGCGGATTGGTGCGAACTGGTTGTGGAGTGATGCGAACTGGCTGCGGAGTGGTGCGAACTGGTTGCGGAGTGGTGCAGACTGGTTGCCGAGTGCTGCGAACTGGTTGCGGAGTGGTGTGAACTGGTTGTGGAGTGGTGCGAACTGGTTGCGGAGTTGTGCGAACTGGTTGCGGAGTGGTCCGAACTGGTTGAAGAATCGTGTGAACTGGTTGCAGGGTGGTGCAAACTGGTTGCGGAGTGGTGGGAACTGGTTGCGGAGTGGCGTGAACTGGTTGCAGAGTGGTGCAAAATGGTTGTGGACTGGTGCGAACTGGTTGCAGAGTGGTGCGAGCTGGGTGCAAACTGGTGCGAACTGGTTGCGGAGTGGTGCGAACTGGTTCTGGAGTAGTGCGAACTGGTTGCCGAGTGGTGCAAACTGGTTGCGGATTGGTGCGAACTGGTTGCGGAGTGGTGCGATCTGGTTGCGAGTGGTGCGAACTGGTTGTGGAGTGGTGCGAATTGGTTGCGGAGTGGTGCGAACTGGTTGCGGAGTGGTGCGAACTGGTTGCGGTGTGGTGAGAACTGGTTGCGGAGTGGTGCGAACTGGTTGCCGAGTGGTGCAAACTGGTTGTCGAGTGGTGCAGACTGGTTGTGGAGTGGTGCGAATTGGTTGCAGAGTGGTGCGCACTGCTTGTGGAGTGGTGCAAACTGGTTGCAGAGCGGTGCGAACTGGCTGCAGAGTGGTGCGAACTGGTTGCGGAATGGTGCAAACTGATTGCGGAGTGATGCAAACTGGTTGCGGAGTGATGGGAACTGGTTGCGGAGTGGTGCAAACTGGTTGCGGAGTAGTGCGAGCTGGCTGCGGAGTAATGTGCACTGGTTGCAGAGTGGTGCGAACTGGTTGCGGAGTGGTGAGAAGTGGTTGTGGAGTGGTGCGAACTGGTTGCGGAGTGGTGCGAACTGGCTGCGGAGTGGTGCGAACTGGTTGCGGAGTGGTGAAAACTGGTTGTGGAGTGGTGCAAACTGGTTGCGGAGGGGTGCAAACGGGTTGCAGAGTGGTGCAGGCTGGTTGTGGAGTGGTGCAAACTGGATACAGCGTGGTGCGCACTAATTGTGGAGTGGTACAAAGTGGTTGCGGAGCGGTGCGAACTGGCTGCGGAGTGGTGCGAACTGGTTGCGGAATGGTGCAAACTGGTTGGGGAGTGGTGCAAACTGGTTGCGGAGTGGTGTGAACTGGTTGCGGAGTGGTGCGAACTGGCTGCGGAGTGGTGCGAACTGGTTGCAGAGTGGTGCGAACTGGTTGCTGAGTGGTGTGAACGGGTTGTGGAGTGGTGCGAACTGGTTGCGGAGTGGTCCGAACTGGTTGCAGAATGGTGCGATCTGGTTGCAGGGTGGTGCAAACTGGTTGCGGAGGGGTGCGAACTGGTTGCGGAGTGGTGCGAACTGGGTGCAGAGTGGTGCGAACTGGTTGCGGAGTGGTGCGAACCGGTTGCGGAGTGGTGCGAACTGGTTGCGGAGTGGTGCGAACTGGTTGCGGAGTGGTGCGAACTGGTTGCGGAGTGGTGCGAAGTGGTTGTAGAGTGGTGCAGACCGAATGGGGAGTGGTGCGAACTGGTTGTGGAGTGGTGGGAACTGGTTGTGGAGTGGTGTTAACTGGTTGCGGAGTGGTGCGAAGTGGTTGCAGAGTGGTCCGAACTGGTTGCAGAATGGTGCGATCTGGTTGCAGGGTTGTGCAAACTGGTTGCGGAGTGTTGCAAACTGGTTGCGGAGTGGTGTGAACTGGCTGCAGAGTGGTGCGAACTGGTTGCGGAGCGGTGCGAACCGGTTGCGGAATGGTGCAAACTGGTTGCGGAGTGGTGCAAACTGGTTGCGGAGTGGTGGGAACTGGTTGCGGAGTAGTGCAAACTGGTTGCGCACTGGTGCGAACTGGTTGCAGAGTGATGCGAACTGGGTGCAGAGTGGTGCGAACCGGTTGCGAAGTGGTGTGAACTGATTGCGGAGTGGTGCAAACTGGTTGCGGAGTGGTGCGAACTGGTTGCGGAGTGGTGCA
>SZWC01034602.1:0-18057 GCA_023375785.1 Penium margaritaceum | reverse complement strand
GGAGGGGGGGGGGGGGTAGTGACATGACGTAGGCAAAAAGTAGCGGGACTGGTTGCTGGATGGAGATGAAGGATGTCAAAAAACTGGCAGGGACATTGAGTTAATGTAGGTAGAGTGAGGGTTGGTTGCGAGGATTGTGATGCGACAATGAGAGCTTCAGGGCGGAGAGGAGGAGGATGAGGAGGATGGAATTGCCGCATGGAACCACGTGCGGTGCTGATATTTTTAGCGTGGGTGCAGGTCGTCACGGAACGTGATTCAACCGGGCGGAACCTTGTGCCAAGCAGAGGACAAAAGCGGACGATGGCGGAGAAGCAAGTGGTGATGGAGTGGGTGCAGGGGCAAAACTACGTGCGCTGTGGAAATAGATGAATAGAGTGAAGCAAGGGGAAGGCAAGGGCCCAACACGCCACGAGAAATCTGCTGCCGGCATGGGTGCAGGCTGCTGTGAAGCGGGCAGCTAGCTCGTGCACATCCTTGTGCTGGCCACAGATGCTGATGATGAGGAGGCAGGAGCTAATGATATAGAAGTGGGCGCAGGGGCAAACCGCATGCGCTGTAGGATGTTTTTGGCATGGGCGCAGGTCGTCGCGCAACGGGCGATGCGACCGGGCGGATCCTTGTGCCGAGCAGATAACGATGCGGAGGTGGCAAAACTGATGAAGGCGGAGGCAACTGATGGCTGAATGGGTGTAGGGACAGAACCACGTGCGCTGCGAATGCTGATGCGAAGAAGACTGATGAAGAGGTGATTTGAAGATGAGGCAGATGAAGCTGAAAACAAGCTGATCTGGAGGCATTCTTGAGGAGGCGGAAGATGGAGGCGATGCGTAGAGGTGGAGGAAGCTGAAAGGAGGCTGAGAAGGCAGCAATGGTGAGGAGGATGATGAGGATGGCGATGTTGCGGCAGGAGAAGTGGCAGCAGAGGGCGGATGACGGAGCAAGTGGAACCGGCAACGGGCGCAGAGTGAGGAAACCAATTCCTTTGTTGTTAGGAGAGTGACGGCTTGTTCCCTAGTTGGCCCGAGACCAACAGGCAAGAAGACAAGTGGTGTCTGATGTCCTAACAACTGAAGAAATTCGGCTGTAGCAGGGCAAGTTCTGAGGTAGGCCGTGATGCAGGTCCGTGAATCAGGAGAGTGACGGCTTGTTCCCCGGTTGGCCCGAGACCGACGGGCAGGAAGACTGGTGGTGTCCAATATCCTGGCGGCGGAAGGCGATCTGCCCTTGCTGACGATGAGCAGGTGTGGCGCAAGAGGGCGGCTCGAGATGACGGACACGAGAGAACCAAGGTAGACGAGGCGGATGGACCAGATGATGCTGAGGAAGGGGATGAGGGAAGTGGAAGCACTTGTGGGAGCCGGGATGATCAGACGCGGAATTTTGCGAGTGACAGGAAGCTTCCAGGAAGATGACAGCAGATGGCAGCTCGAGAGCTGCTTATGGCTACTGCTGACGATGAGTCACCAATTGTCGGCCGCGGGCGCGAGATGGGCGCAGGGCCTTCTCAGGATGTCGAGACGTTTCTTCAGCGCGAAGATTACTTCAAGCGGTGCTGCTGATGTCAACTGCTGGCGGAGCGGAGAGATGCGATGTGACGGTGGCGGTGGCGGAGGAATGCAGATCAGAGAGGTAAGGTGATGACTGCGGCAGAGCAATGACTGGGTCACGGGGCACCAGGAGATGTTGCCTGATGCTCTGATACCATGTCAGAAGAATGCGATGAGCGGAGACGGGAAGAACAGAAGCAGACAGAAGCAAGGGGACATGCACAAGTATGTCAGCTGAATGAAGGGACCAAGGAGGAGCGAGCAGTCCCAAGGATTCAGTCGCAAAGCTTGAAGGGAGGCGAGGCACTAGAGTTGCGAGGTAGACAGAAGTCAGTGAGAGAACGCAAGAGCGAGATGAGTGACTGATAACGAGTATTGACCACAGGACGACGAAACAAGAAGCGGTGTGCTGGGAATGGTTGACGAAAGGCAGAAGAAGCGAGAAGCGAGCAAAACAAGAACACGGCAGCGAAGCCGTAGAACCAAAGGGGAACAGGATGGAGGGAACTGTTCTGGTTAAGTTGCAAGGGAATGAACATCCTCGATATATATAGCAAAACAACAGCAAAAGACAATGGCTTCTTTCCGCTAGCCGGACGCGGGTGACATTTTATCACTTTATTAGGGGATCACTTGACTAGTCGGTTAAACGGTCGGATGACCGAAGAGCCGTTTGGTCAAGGTTGTTTTGGTGGGACTTGAACCCTCTCGGGGCTCAGATTTGCCGAGTGGTGAGAAGAGTGAGTTTGGTTCTCACTTATTTCCAACAGAATTACCCTCAGTTGGGAAGACAACTCTTACTTCCTGTGACCAACCAAAAATGGCCCTCTCTTCTCATCTGAGATATGGTATCAGAGGAAGAAGAGGTAGAATTATTCTCCACTGTTGAAGCTGATGTAGTACCTCTTCAACAAAGTGAATCCAATAAATGCAAGAAAACGACATCATGGAATGACCAAATGAGGTATACAAGGAGTTCTACCCAGAGCTCATCCATGATTTTTCCACCACCAATGCAGTGCTGGAGCATTCCAAATACCAGGGAAAGCATTACTCCACTATTGAAATGGGTAAAGAGCAAGAAATATTCCTTCAAGAGGTCAGATCAGGGCTGAAGCCGGACATGCAGCGCAATATCCAACCAGTGCTCCAAGCTTGTCATGTGAATCTTGGGATGATGTGGCAACATCTGCTTCATGTTAGTGCCCTTCTGGACAACTTGGAGGAGTATTGCCACTAACTCTTGTCAATTTCAGGGGGCCTGTCCAAGAATGATTTTGACAAGAAGGACTTCATGATAATTGATTGATCTCAATAAGGGTAAGGTCTCGGAATGAACCACCTGGACAGTGGCTCTCTGGTCTCCCGACTGTGAAGTCTCAGCCCAGTAGTCCCTAATGATGTGAAATTTGCCACATGCGTCTGGCTAGCATATAATCCTTTGTCTTTCTCCTTTATCCTGTTTTATGTATATGTTTATGGTGTTGATAGCATCAAATCCATCCATAACAGCTTTATCCATTGTGTTTGCCTTTGGCTTTGCGACCTTTACCGTCCTGTCCACGATTTGCCACTCTTCTCTCCCTCATCCTTTTACAGCCATCCTCTCACAGGTTTTTGGTCTGTATATTCTCTCCTTTGTGCAGCTCTGCAATGTGTCCGTGCCTGCCTCCTGAATCGTCTCAGGATGCTGTCATCCACCCGGATTTCGGGAACTCTACCTTGTGTGTGCCACCTACACTCTTATACTTCTTGGCCAATACCTTGTTCCTACATCCGTCTTTCTACTTCCTTCATTCTGCTGTACTTCTGTGCATTTCATTGCTCCTGCCTGCTTCTACCCACCTGTGTTCCACGCATGTACTTTGTCTAACACATCAGTGTCAGTTAAGGGACCGGTGGAGCTGGTTGTTTTGTTTATTCTGGCAGATGGACAGTGAGGTGGCTCAGAGAGAGGAAGATCATCAGACTTTCCATTTGAGTAGTTGGGGAACATTGTGTGAAAGATGGAAAGTACTCTGAGATCAGTTGAATCTTTTCATCCAGTTTAGAGGAAGTTGGTTTTTCGGGGGGTGAGGAGAGGGGCTTTTGATTACTTGGTTGATAGGATTGAGCTGGTGGAGACAAAGGTGCAGGAGGAGGAGGTATTTCCTGGGCAGATACATCTAGGGATGGTGTGGTGGTAGCCAAAGCTGCTGGTGCTGGTAGTTCTGGAAAGATATTTCATGAACATGTAGAAAATATTCGAGATTTCTGGAGAAAGCAAGGAGTGACCTCGTCAAAGTGCACATCAACCCTTCAAGTATCCCTTTTTGTTTCCGGCTTGCAAAATATATAGCTGGGAGAATTGAGTCCAAGTCTTATGCATACAGACATACTTTGTATGGCGTGTGGTCCCACCTTTGAGAGGTGAAAGGTTTCTCAATTATGTTAATGAGAACATAAGCAGTAGAGCCCCATACACAAGTAGGTTTTGTGTGGACCATACTAAAACCTAACAAAAATTTCCCATACACAAAAAGTGGAAAAATCTGATTTGTGGCCCAGCCATAGCTTAGCTGGTGTAACTTGAGGGAGGTGCCTGGCAGGGTAGTAGTTGTGCCCTGTGGTGGAACATCAAAGACCTCCATTAGGTCTGTAGACTCCAGCTTAGTACACCACTGTGCCACTCTGCAACACCCTTTCACTCTGGTGACTCCGGTACACTCATTTCATGCCCGATGCCTGTTTCAGTGGACAAGTCACGTAGCTCATTTGCGTGGTGGATACATTTCCAACAGTACAATTGAAGCAAGAAATTTGGTACCAAGCCCATTTGATGATGGCTGGTTTTGAAAGGAATGGTGGCACCAAGGCGAGAATTATCATCAATAATGCTTAGAAGGTACTGGTGTCAGTGCAGAGAGGTAGGAAGGGCCAACAAGGCCCTTATGTAGGATGCCAAGAGGATGTGCTGCTCGGGATGCACAAGGAGGATGTGGTCATCCTTTGAACTTTCCAAGGCTGCAGGCCATACAAGTAGGTAGCACAACCTGTGGTAGAGGAGGAAATGGTGTTAGGCCAGTACTCATTTACTTGATATGGCAACAATGGGATGCGCTGAAGTTTGGATGATAGAAACGGTGATAGTGGAGGAGGAGCAGAATGGAAACAGTTCTGCATTTTCAGGCCGGTGTTGCTATAGGGACTTCAACAGCAAAGATGTAAATGGCTTTAGAGATGCTTAGTGGATAGAGGTTGTCTCTGATCATGAATGTTTCCAGGGGTTTCTTTCAGCAGTCTTCAGTTGTGATTCTGAGCAATATCCTGGGAAGAAGATGCTGATGCCTGCTTTTGGCAGCTGGTGTGCTAACAGAACATTATGCCTCAGGTCAGGAATATGATATCTACAGAGTTTTCCGCTTGCTGTCATTGATGAGGCAAGTGTTGCACTGAAACAACTCTGAGAGGTTGTGTCCTTGGTTTTACTGGTGATGGTTACACGTAGAAGTGCACGGAGTTGTTGTACCAGCATCCTTGATAGCACCAATGGAACAACCCGATTCCAGTGCTTTCTCAACACTGAGAGAATCAGCTATGGTTCGGAGCCTCTTGAGATGAGGGTTACCATTAAGGGCCGCTGCTCAAAGGACTGAAAGTGAAGGTGTAGGTGGTGATGTATCTTCATCCTGCTATCATGAAAGGGATTGACATACACACAATGCCACCCATGCAGTTACTGCCGCAAAGAGGATCAGTCAATGCATTGATGTTGGCAAGGTCCAGGTATCAAAATTTCACGAGATAGGTTCATGGTCTTCCTAGTGTCGGCATAAAAAATCGTCTGGAGGCGCTAGCCATTTTGAGTCTGTGCGGGGTTTATTTGTACTTCACTGGAGATTATCCAGCAGTAGCACTGGTTTTTTTCCCTTTCATTCAAAAAACCAGACTTTGTCTGACCGAACAATGAATGAAGGGGGTTCAATCATGAAAATTTAGTTGTCCAACTTTCCTTTGGAGAATGGAATTATAGACAGTCATCTGTTTCATTTCACAGATATGGTGAGTTATGAGACTGAGCACGGAATGAGCGGTGGTGTTCCAAAAAACATGTGAAAAGATCTCACTGAAATCCACAAAAGGAATAGGTGAAAAACCTTTGTGGTAAGACAGGACCTGTACCGTTCCATAGTACTTGTTAATCTCCCTCTTTGCGGCCAGGAGGGAGATTGACAAGTTCATATACAATGTGCTCGTGAAGAGCGGCCAGCTCCTCGCACATGGAAACTGGAGAAGGGAAGTATCAGCATTCATGTGAGCCTCATGCACAGTTGTGGGCTCTGGATCACTGGGGAGATCCTAGCGGTGACAAAGCAAGAAGCAACATCACTAGACTCAACAAATGTAACCGCAGTGTCAGAATCTTCACCAAACAGAGAGTAGCTGAGGGCACTTTTAAGATGAAGTAAACAAAGGGCAAGGCATTCAGCCTTGTGAACAATGAAACTGAGGGCATGTCAACCAGGGTCGCCAAATGCAGGACTGGTGGCAGTCCCTTGAGATAAACAAACAAGAGAGGGTGGAGTCACTACCGCCTTGGAGATTTCCCCGGTGATGGGGGAAGTCCCAAATCTGAAGGGAAGGGAGGAAGATGCCCTGCACAAGTACAATGCTCAGGGTGAGTAGAGGTAGCCACGACAGGTGGGACAGGTGATTAGAGAGGCCAGAGAAAGATACGGCGGGTGACTAAGGGGGCCGCACATAATGTGCAGCGTTAGGAAAAACACCACATGCCACATATGGAGGCACAGAAGGGGATATAGAGGGGGACAACACAGAGGTGATTGATGAGGAAGAGGTCATCTCAAAGGAGGAGAGAGAGGTTGGCTTAAAGGGGGTGAGAGAGATGGGCTAAGAAGAGATGAGAGGGATAGTTTCAGAGGAGAGAGGCACCAAACTGACCCGACTGGAGAATAAGACAGGCTCTGAACATCCCCAAAGCTGACAGAGCAGGGAAAGTGATGCAGCAGAGACATGACAGTCAAGGTCATGCTAAAGGACATGTTAAAAAAAGAGCACTTTATGCAAGTCAACGACTCAATGATGCACGTACCAGGATAACAGAAGAAGACCACAAAGGCAGCCCTGGAATATTCCAATCGCTCTCAATAAACGGTGCAGTTTGGCATGAGTCACCTCAGTCAAAACTGCCACTAGCCATTTTAATGCAAGCCACCAACGGACATCCTGCTGAGTTATTTCCTAATATGTGACAACATCGCATGCACTTCCGGCTAGTGCACAAGAAGCTGTTGACTTTTGTTTTTTTTGCCCTGTCTTGCTGTATATATGGAGGATGTTCATTCCCTCCAATTTTAATCCAGAACAGTCTTTCCATTCTGTTTGCCTTTGGTTCCACGGCTTTGCCGCCATGTCTTTGCTCTACTTGCTGATCACTCACTCTTTCATCACCATCAACTCTCAGCTCTAGCATTCGCACCTCTACGCTCCGTCAATCTCACTCCTCCACTCAAGTCCTCTTCATCACATGAACTCTGTGCTTCTATCTTTGACATTCCCCCCTTGGATTGTTGTCTATCTTAGTACCTGACCTCAGTTCCCACAACTCTCTCATCGTTTCTTCCGCCTAACTCCTTGCATCCCCTCGCTGCTCCTCACCTCTTTCATCACTCTCTTGTACTGCCGCATGACCCGTTGATTCTGCCTGCTTGTGCCATCACTTGCTCAGCTCTTTGCATTCTTCTGACATGGTATTAGAGCTTCAGGCAACATCGCTTGGTGTTCTGTAATCAATCACTCTGCCAACTCCATCATTCCTCTCTACCATCAACATTTCATCCATCACCGTGTACCACCACTACCTTTATCTACATCATCTGTGTTGGCTCGCTCCTCCTCCTCAGCTGCAACGTCAATCAAAGAGTTACAAGCCTCACCGTGCTTTCATCTGCACGTTGCGACTTGTACTCTTTGGTCCCTGACGCATTCATCTGCTTGCTCCTCCTCTGCCTAATCTGCAGCTGATGACAGCATCATTGTCTCGACCACTTCTCAAGCCTTGGTGGCTGTTGTCACCGTGACAACGCCCTGTGTCCAATCACACATCCATGGCAACGTCTGGCACTCCTCCACTGCTAAAAAGCCTCAAGCAGCTCTCGAGCCGCCTTCTGCCGCCATCTTCATCAAAGCTTCCCGTCGTCCCCTGCTTCTAATTCCTGTCGGCCTGCATTGTCTCCCACTAACCCACTGTCTACAGATTGCACCTGCCTGGTTCCTCCTTCATTGCTCGTGACAACCTCAGTGACCGTGTGACACGGTCAGCTCGTCATCACCGCTTCCACCTCCCGTAGCGCCATTCCTATCTATGCCCTCTCCAATCACCGCAGCAGTCTCTTCCCACTCCATTGACTTCATCTGCATCATCATCATAACTTTCCCTTCTCTCCATCTGCTATTCCACATCATTGACTCTTCCCGCCTTCTTGCGTCGCCCATTTCTCGTTTGAAGTAGCAGCAGATTATAGTTTGCCATCCAAACATTGGACACCACCAGTCTTCCTACTTGTCAGTCTCAAGACATCTGAAGAACTGGCCGTCACTCTCCTAACATCACTGAACGTCTCTGGTTCCCTTGGACTGCCATTGCTGTAGTAAGACTCATATCAGTGGCAGGACATCGGACACCACCAGTCTTCTTGTTCGTCGGTCTTGAGCCAACTGACTGTCACTCTCCTGACTTCAGAGGACCTCTCTGCTGCATCAGCCTGCTACCACAATGTCACCATCAGCTTTTGCATCCACTGTTGCTCCTCTATCTGTAGCATTCTCTCTTCATCAGCCTCAACTCCTCGACTTTCGCATCATCATTATCACTCTCCTTAGTTTTCCACATCATCAGCATAATTGCCATCATCTCCATCATCCTCATCGTCAATCCTCATATGCAGCGCATGACGTATCATCCCTGTACCCAAACCACATTTCTTGCCATCCTCCACTTACATAATCTGCATCTGTGGCCAGCACAAGGATCTGCAAGTGCCAGCTGCCACCTCACAGCATTCTACACCAATGATGGTGGCAGATTTCTTGCAGGGCGTTGGTCCTCATCTTCCCCTTACTGCTTCTCTACCTCTCTCTCCAGCAGCGCACGTGGTCTTGCCCCTGCGCCCAGTTCATCAAGCTTCCGCAATCATCTATTCTTATCATCCTTATCTTGGCACAAGGATCCATCCGGTCAAGTCGCCAGTCTGGCAGCGACCTACGCCCATGCCAAACGGCTTCCTCAGTGCACATGGCCCCTCCCTGCATCCAAACCATTAGTCATCCACAACCATCCGCTATCATTGTCATCCTCCCCATAGCACTTGGATTCTTTTAGTGAGTCACAAGTCATGTGATGCCCTGTGCCCCATCTCTCTCGCAGTCGCTCTTCAACAGCTTCCCCTTCTTCCCAATACCATTATATCACCACTGAACCCTGGAATATCGTCTGCTACGGCAGCTGCTATGTCCACAAACCCCTTTTTCATTCTTCACCAAGATCAGAGTGGTGGGTTCCTCCTGTCAGGAAGAGAAATGACTCCGACAAGGTCCTCTCCAGCACTGCTCGGATAATCCGAGTTCTCCGTATGGGCTCAGATCTTTCGAACCCACTTCAGTAAAACAGTCGGTTGGGCACGACTGTTGTACGAGAGTCGAGCCGCCCCTAATAAGGCGATCCTATCACCACACGTACGGCTAGCAGAAAAGAAGTCGTTAACCACTATCTTTGTCCTATTATGTTGTATGTACGGAGGATTTTCATTCCCTCCATGAGTTAACCAGAATAGTTCTTTCTATCCTGTTCCCTTTGGTTCCATGGCTTTGTCACCGTGTCTTCACTCTGCTCATTCCTTGCCAACCTTGGTTTTGTCAGCCCCTCTCAGTCTGCAGCTCTTTGCTCCATCACTCTTGCTCCTTTGCCCAGCACTTGCTATCAGTCACTCACTTTGCCCTTGCGTTCTCTTACTAACTTCTGTCTACCTCACAGTTTTGGTGCCTTGCCTCTCTTCAATCCTTGTAACTAACTCCTCGGGACTCCTTGCATCTCTCTGCTTCCATCACTTACCCAACATTCCTGCGCATGTCTCGTTGCTTCTACCTACTTCTGCTCTTGCTGACCTTGCTCTTGCATTCTTCTGACATGATATCAGAGCGTCAGGCAACATCACCTGGTGCCCCGTGACCCAGTCATTGCCTTTCCGCTGCCATCACCCTACCTGCATTCCTTCGCTGCCACCACCACCATTTCCCCCCTCTCTGCCCCACCAGAAGCTGACAGAAACACCGCTTGAAGCGTTCCTTACGTTGAAGAAATGGCTCGTCACTCTGAGAAAGCCTTGCGCCCATCTCACGCCCGTGGCCGATAATCAGTGACTCGTTGTCAGCAACAGCCGCAAGGAACTCTCGAGCCGCCATCTGCCGTCATCTTCCTAGAAGCTTCCTGCCACTCGCAATCTACCGCATCTCATCATCCCAAGCTCCCGCAAGTGCCTTCGTCTTCTTCCTCCTCTTCATCAGCATCATCTACCTCGCCTTTCTCAGCTCGCTCACATCCATTGCCTCAAGCCGCTCTCCCACGCTGCCTCTGCTCGTCATCAGCAACAGTAGATCGCCTTCTGCCACCAGGACATCGGACACCACCAGTCTTCCTGCCCGTCGGTCTTGGGCCAGCTGGGGAACAAGCCGTCACTCCCCTGATCCACGGACCGGCATCACTGCCTACCTCACGAATTACCCTGCTGCAGCTATTTTCCTCCAGCTGTCATGATATCGGACACCACCAGTCTTCCTGCCCGTTGGTCTCGGGCCAACTGGGGAACAAGTCGTCACTCTCCTGACAACAAAGGAACTGGTTGCCTCACCCTGCGCCCACTGTTGCCTCCGCCCGCTCCTTCATCCGCCCTCTGGTGCCAATACTCTCGCCACATCATTGTCATCCTCCTCCTGTTGAACTGTTCTCGCCCTCAGCCTCTGCCTATCCTCCTCATTGGTCATCATCCTCGTCTCTCATCGTACCATCAGCATCACCACCAGCAGCCTCCCCAAGCGCTCCTTCTCACCAGTCTCATGTCAACTTCCTCCGTCTCTTCACATCAGCCTCAGCCCCATCCTCATCAGCATTGCTCCGCAGCACACATGTTTTCGCCCATGCGCCCACTCAGCCATTAGTTGTCTCCGCCTCCATCAGTTTCTTCACCTCCGTATTGTTCTTCCGCTCGGCACAAGGATATGCTCGGTTGCATCGCCTGTTGCGCGACGACCTGCACCCACGCCGAAACTTTTTGCAGCGCATGCGGCTCGCCCCTGCGCCCACGCCTGTATCATCAGCTTTTGTCCCCTCATCAGCAAGCATCAGCAACTGTGGCCAGTACAAGGATCTGCACGAGCTAGCTGCCCGCTTCGCAGCAGCCTGCACCCACACCGGCAGCAGATTTCTCGCGGCGCCTCAGCTCCTGCCTTCCCCTTACCACATTCTACTCCCCTATTTCAGCAGCGCACGTGGTTTTGCCCCTGTACCCACTCTTCCGTTCCACATTTCCCCCCTATCATCCGCTTTCATTGCCTGCTCCGCACAAGGATCTGCCCCATCACATTGCCTGGTCTGCAACAACCTGCGTCCACGGTGATACTTCCGTAGCGCACGTGGTTTCCCTCCTGCGCTCACCCTCCATCAACTGATCACTCAATCCTGCACCATTCCTCAACATCAACTGCTTCGTGACCACCTGCACCCATTCTAAATCTCTCGGAGTGCATGCTGCTTGTGCCTACTTAGCCACCACCTCATCCTTCCCCTCTGCGTCCTTCTCCACCCAGCTCACGACCTACTCAGTTGCATTCCTTGCTACTGCCTCCCTTTCTGCACCGTCAACTACCTCTAGAGCCCTCACTCACTCTTCCACTCCACCACATCTGCTCACACTAACAACCAAAAACAGCCTGTTGGGGTGAGGTTGACAGAATCACCACAAACTGCCACACACTTCCAAGAGCATCAACATGGCAGTCCACGCCCTCGACTGGACACATCCCAAAACTCGATCAGTTCGCAGAAAACATCCACGACCGGTACGGCAGCGTACAAATCAAGATAAAGCAGTTGTTCCTTCACGGGTATCAACTCTCCCTCTTTTTAGAAGGAGTTTATGACACTCCTGGGTGTCCTCCAAGGGCCTACACAACAACCCTTCGAGACATTAAGAAATGCCTCCGCCGCACCACCCATTCTGTCTACCACAGAATCATGAATGAAGTGCCACCGGTTGTAGCCATGTGGCACACTTTGGTGGCAGTAGCATGGAATCCAAATCTCTGCAACGAGATTGTAAGATCCCTCCATTGAGTGGAAACTCCCCCCATGAGACAACGCCACGGGGATACTACTGCTCTCTAAAGAAATTAGGACCCTGCACCTTGTCGGACTCAAGGGGGCTGTCAGGAAGAGAAATGACTCCGAGAAGGTCCTCTCCAGCACCCCTCAGATAATCCGAGTTCTCCGTATGGGTTCAGATCTTTCGAACCCACTTCAGTAAAATGGTCGGTTGGGTACGACCATCATACCAGAGTCGAGCCGCCCCTAATAAGGCGCTCCTATCGCCACGCCTACGGCTAGCAGAAAAGAAGCCGTTAATCACTATCTTTGTCCTATTCTGTTGTATATACGGAGGATGATCATTTCCTCTATGAGTTAACCAGAATAGTTCTTTCCATCCTGTTCCCTTTGGTTCCACGGCTTTGCCGCCGTGTCTTCGCTCTGCTCATTCCTCGCCAACCTTGGCTTCACCAGCCCCTCTCAGTCTGCAGCTCTTCGCTCCATCACTCTCGCTCCTTTGTCCAGCACTCGCTATCAGTCACTCACTTTGCCCTTGCGTTCTCTCACTAAATTCCGTCTACCTCACAGATATGGTACCTCGCCTCTCTTCAAGCCTTGCAACTAACTCCTCGGGACTCCTCGCATCTCTGTGCTTCCGTCACTCAGCCAACATACCTATGCATGTCTCGTTGCTTCTACCTGCTTCTGCTCTTGCTGACCTTGCTCTTGCATTCTTTTGACAGCTCCCTCACCAATTGTTAGCTACTGAGCTGACCAACTCTCGCAGAGAAGCCGCGAAACCAAAAAGCTCACAAAGGTTTTTAGGCTTTCTTCCTTTGTTGACATGTGTCATACACCCTAAATTTCATCGGGCATACACTTCACCTTCAAGAGTACTAACACCTTAGCATTACATCTCAAGAAGAGCTCAAGTCGTCAATACGCAAGAGAGAATCAAGCAAGGGTCGATTGATCTGTATGAAAGACAAGTCCTTTTATAGCTGTCTGTCCAGTCCTAGAACTCAAAAGCACATTCCTAGGAAGTGGCCTGAACCAGCCACATCACCAATAAACTTGCACTGTGGGCTTGACACAAGCATCCTAGTGTCAATGTGAGAGACCAACCATGTAGCGTCCAAGAAGCTATGGACTTTCTTTCTTGGAAGCTTCCACAGTAAACAAGATGTACGTGGGGCCAGGATCGAACTCATAACCTCTCACTTGGCCAAATCAACAAAATGGCCAAGGTAATCACTCACCCACATGGTGTAATCACAGGTCATATCTCACAAGAGAGAGAGCATAGTTGAGTCACACTACGTCAGTGACCATGAAGTTTTCTTGGATATTCAACTGCTCATCCATGTAGTTATATGTTAGTAAGAACACGAGCTTTATCCAGTTGGACCTTTACACTTGGCACTCAAACTAATGGCTTGAGAACAGTGCGGCCATCACATTTGAGTAGTTCAGTAAGTGAGGAGAGTCAGACGCAATTGCAAGAAATCTTCTAGAAGTGCATTGATTACTGAAATCCTTGGCAAGTTCTTTCTAGTACAATGAACAAGCCGCAGAAGCCACAGCAATTGTTCACAACTATCACATCACATATCCAAACTGCAGTTATAGGTTCAGTTTTAAAAACATCAAAGCCCAACTCTTAAGATGCAAAATCTCATCTACCAACACGAAGCTCAACATCAGAGACACTCCTACCTCTGAGAACTAAGTAAGGAAATTGGAATGTGATGGTTGTTCTGCAGCCATAAACAGTTGCCAGCACTGAGCCTGGTATCAAGCCAAAAAGAGGTAGAATACCTCCAAATTTATGAAACGATTGTCCAACTGAGTGTTGGGGATTGCATCCACCACTTAACCACGAAAATGCCTCCTTGAAATTCATTCTCTTAGAATCTGCCCTGCTCCTTTCATAGATAAATTCTTTACATCCACAAAGGCATTGAAAGATGCAGAACCTGCTTTGAGATCAGCTCCTTTGGTTCCACTCACATCCACTTTAGCACCATGAACAAATCAATCGTCAATCTCGGGGTTACCTCCAACATCATTAGATTCAACAATCATTGTTGCCATGAAACTTCTTGCAAGCATCGGACAAGGCTCTCGCAACATACCAGCAGTTGACATTAAGAGACACGACTTTCAAAGTATCTGAGACAAGACTCAGTAGACAATCGTAACAACCCAAGGAGCAGTGAAGCGAGTAACCGACAAGCATTGGACGGACATGAGACCACTGATCATGTTGTACGCAGCTCGGGGAGCATCAGACTGTAAGGAAAGGCTTGCGGAAAGCTCAAACCTCAGTTGTTGGGGCCATTTGCGATCAAAACAGTAGATACACCTGTTTTTGGAAAGCTCCACCTAACGGGCAACATTTATATCCACCACGTGATCCACATCAGCAGGCTAAAACTCTACTGGGACTCCAAGGAGCACTTCCTTGGCAGAGACGTAACTCTGCCACCACCTGTTGATGCAGACAAGGGCACAGAGTACACTGTCGAAGATGTTTTCAGAAACTATTGACAAGTTGGGAGATGTACAACAACCTATAAGACGATGATAAATATGATTGACAGTTGTTCTATGACAAGAAGACAGACGATCTTGTGGATAGCACACTGGAATTTAGGATTCAACACACATGGAATAAGGACTTTGGCGGGTACGACAAAACCAAGTTCTAGTTTGACGATCCCTACTGACGACGGCAATCTACTCGCCAGGTCGTCGTGCCACCAAACAAGGAACTACAAAGAATTATATTGGAGGAATGCCACAAAACAGTCAAGGTGGACACCTCACGAGGACAAGACGCTCAAGAAGCTGACAAAACAGTACTGGTGAGACAATATGCAGACCAACGCGGCAGCCTTCCGTAAAACATGCGACACCTGTTAGTGGCAAAAATCTCGTCGCACAAGGCCACCAGGACTGCTCCAACCACTCCCTGTTCCGACGGAGCCGTGGGCCGACTTCAGCATGGACTTTGTGACGAGATTGGCCGCCACTCCCGAGGTCTACGATGCCATCCTCGTGGTGGTGGACAGATTTTCAAAGATACCTCGCTTCATCCCAACGACAGCCACTGTCACCGTAGAAGGGATAGAACAGCTGTTCTTAAAACATATCGTATAGCTGCAAGGCGTGCCGTGTACCATCATCAACAATAGGGACGGCCGCTTCACTAGCCGTTTTTAGCACAATAATGCATTACAACAGTCAGGTCCATCTATGAACAACTTTCCATTCTCAAACCAATGGGCAAAAAAAGCGGGCCAGACAAATGTTCGAACAGCTTCTCCACACTTTATGTGAGCTGCACGGCACTGATTGGGCAGCCAAACTTCCGACCGCGAAAATCGCATACAACTCCACCACTTCCACCGCAACAGGGAAAATTCTGTTTGAAGTGGTCTACGGCAAACTTCACACCACACTGGTAGGACTGCAGAGCCAGGGAAACATTCACGCGGGCGACATCCACCACATGAATTTGTACACTGTTTGGGAGGAAACACGACAAAACATCGCAAAGACACAAGCATCTATGAAGCGAGCATCCGACCGACGTCACATCAATGACGTGTTCAGCACCAGCGGTCACGTCATCTCAGCCCGGTGAACATCAAACTCCAAGGACAGGACTTTGTGAAGGTCAAACCCCATTGATTGGGACTGTTTGATATCGAGCGAATGAAAACCCCTGTCCTCGCTTGCCTTTGCCTACCTGACAGCATGGCCATCCACCCTGTCTTCCACATCCGCAAGCTCAAGAAGTACCGGGATACCAAAACGTGTCACAATATAGAAGATGAACACGCCACCATTCTCCCCCCTCAGATATGTTGAGTTCTCTCTCTAAAGGTTCAGCTCTGTCTTGAACCACCTCGGCCTTCACTGGCACTAGCTTTTGTTGGTCATCAAACCGACCAACAAATATCATGTCGAGTAATTCCCTAATAAGTGGTCATGCCGCGAGCGCGTCCGGATAGCACACAAGAAGTCGTTAGGTATTGTTTTGTCCTGTTCTGCTGCATATATGGAGGATGTTCATTCCCTCATAGTTTAACCCACAATAGTTACTTCCATTCTGTTCATCTTTGGTTCCAAAGCTTCACCGTTGTGTCTCCTCCTTGCTTTCCCTTCGATCATCCTTTTGCATCCTTCAATCTGAGCCCTTCCTCTCACTCCTCGCTCCTTTGCTCAGTTCTTCCTACCCATCATTTGTCCATGTTTGCCTCTGGCATTTGCTCATTGCACTCGAGTCTATCTTAGCCTTTTGTCTCTGCTCCTCCAACCTTCCTTGCCCTCGCTTCTTGACTAACACCTGCACCTTTTTGCAGCTCTCGTCCTTACGCCAACCCGCCACACCATAGTTATGCATACTTTTGCTTCTTCTTTCTACTGCCATCCTCCATCCTACTTGTTCCATGACTATGACATGGTATCAGAGCTTCAGGCAACACCGCCTGGTACCTCCGAACCGAGTCATCCCCTTGCCTCCAAAATTGCCGCCCTCCCTTGCTAACTATTCCTCCACTCGCCTATGCTTCCTCAGCTTCATTTCCAGCTGACATCAGCAGCATTGCCTCGACCATCCCTCACGCCTTAGCAGCCTTCATCACTGAGATCAAGCCTTGCAGTAAAGTACATGCCTGAAAAAGCTTCCTGTCGCCTCTGCTCCTCTATTTGCCTACATTGGTCTTCACTAACCCGCTCTCTCTACAGATCCTGATGGATATGAGAGTGCCAGAAAGTGACAAAAATAGGTTGCTTGATAAAAATCATCAGGTCACAAAAGTGAATAGAGGATTTTTTTTTGGTTCTGTAGCACTTAACGGAACTCAATTCAGAGTCCGTTTGAAGGAGATATGGATTTTCAAGGTTTGGTGGAGATGGGTCCGGTTCAAGTGATGGCTCCTGCACTACCAGCACCAATGACGACCACAATTATTGGCCAAGGAGGTTTGGAGTGGCCTTCAGGGTAGAAAGGCGGCAGGAGCACCTTCAGGTAGCTTCAAGGAAGGTCCCCACCAAGATTATTTGTTGTGCACATGGTAGGGATGGTAATTCTCTTGTGTGAGAGTGTGACTGCCGCTCATCCCGCTAGGCTAGGAGTGTGCTAGAGGGTGAGCTTTGACAGAGTGGATCTCAGTGCTCCCTTCGCCAAATGAGGCATATAAGGGATTCTTAGAAAGCTGTGATGATTTACTTTCTCACTTAAGAGTCGATTTAGACATTCGCATTCTCTGCAAACCTACATTTGCTTCCGTAATTTCTCTCTGTGCAACCTGCAACTCCCTCTCACAAACAGTTGGTCCTGCCTAGGTGGCTCTTAGTGAGCCTGATCACCTCCCTGAGGGCTACCCCAGTTTCTATCAGTAGTATCAGAGCTAGAACAAGGCTTTGTCTCATCCTTGAGATATTCCTTGCACCCTGTTGTGTGAGAGAGCCGTTTGTGGGCTGAACGTTGCACTACCATGGCGACATCCGCTTCTGTGGAGGCTGGCGTCAACATCGCCAAGTTCGAAGGCAAGAACTTCTTCAACTGGAGCAACAACATGAAGATGGTGCTGATGGAGAAGGGTCTCTGGAGCCAGGTGGATGAGAAGGATCAGGAACCAGCAGAAAGCTCCCTCTCCCCTGTCGAGGCCCGTACCTATCACGAGAAGCGTGACCGCGCCCTCACCACCATCTACCTCCACCTCGCCGAACGGCAGCAATTCCTCATTCGTGGCATCCTCACGCCAAAGGAGGTTTGGAAAAATCTTGAGTCCACTTATGCTTCCAAGTCAATCCTCATGAATATGCAGCTGCGTCGTCGCTTTCACAGTGTGAAGATGGATGCGTCTGGATCCATGATTGACTACATCAACATGGTGAAGTCTCTCTCTGACCAGCTTGCTGCGACTGAGGACCCTGTCAAGGAGCGTGTGCTCATGCTAACCATCCTCTCTGGCCTTCCTAGCAGCTACACTCCTCTCATTGTTGTCCTAGACCAGCGCAGTGACAAGCTCTCTCTCAACGATGTGGAGGAGAGCTTGCTGTTTGAGGAGGAGCGGCGCAAGGGAGAGGAGGGCGGAAGCGGACTGGACGTCGCTCTCATCACCAACTTTGGTCATG
>SZWC01034601.1:0-18058 GCA_023375785.1 Penium margaritaceum | reverse complement strand
TGCGTTGGAACCAGCAACTCATGATCTATGTTCCACTGCCAATATCTAAGTCGACTTTAAGTCGACTTTGACCGACTCTCCGACTTAGACTTTTACCCCAAAAGTCGGAAGTCGAAGTCAACATGGCCGCACGTACACGCACTTACACCCACTTACACGCACTTACACGCATTACACGCCCTTACATGCACTTACACGCACTTTCATAAACTTGCACGCACTTACATGCACTTACACACACTTACACGCACTTAAACGCACTTACACCCACTTACACACACTTACATGAATTTATATGCACTTACAGACACTTACACGCACTTACATACATGTACACATACTTACACGCACTTGATTGCACTTGCAAGCACTTACACTCACTTACACACACTTACACGCACTTACACGTGCTAACACGTGCTTACATGCACTTACACGTACTTACTCGCACAAACTTGCACTTACACGTACTTACACGCACTTACACGCACTTACACCCACTTACACGCACTTCCATGCACTTACACACACTTACATGCACTTACATACACTTACACGTACTTTCACGCAATTACACACACTTACACGCACTTACACAAACTTACACGCACTTACAAGCACTTACACGCACTTACACGCACTCACAAGCACTTAAACTGAACTTACACGCACTTACACGCACTTAAACTGAAGTTACACGCACTTATACGCGCTTATGTACACTTGCATGCACTTACATGTACTTACACGCGCGTACACGCACTTACACAAACTTTCTCGCACTTACACACACTTCCACATACTTCCACGGACTTACACACACTTGCACGCACTTACAGGCACTTACACGCATTACACGAACTTACATGCACTTATACGCACTTACACAAACTTGCACGCACTTACACGCACTTACACGCACTTACAGGTACTTACACGCACTTACACGTACTTACACGCACTTACATGAACTAATATGCACTTAAACAAACTTACACGCACTTACACCCACTTACACGTTCTTACACGCACTTGCACTAGCAAGCACTTACTCCCACTTACACATAGTTACACACACTTACACGCGCTTACACATGCTTACATGCATTTACACGTAGTTACACGTACTAACTTGCACTTACACGTACTCACACGTACTTACATGCACTTACACGCACTTACACAAACTTACATGCACTTACACATACTTACATGTACTTACACACACTTACACGTACTTACACGCACTTACACACACTTACACGCACTTACACGCACTTACATGCACTTACACACACTTACACACACTTGCATGCGCTTACACGCACTTACACGTACTTACACAAACGTAAACCGCACTTACACGCACTTACACGTACTTACACACACTTACACGCACTTACACGTACTTACATGCACTTACACAAACTAACATTTACTTACACTTACCTACATGCACTTACACGTCCTGACACGCACTTACACGTACTTACACGCACTGACATGCACTTACATGCACTTAGACGCACTTACACGTACTTACATGCGCTTACACGCACTTACACATACTTATACAAACTTACATGCACTTACACGCACTTACACGCACTTACATGCATTTACACGTACTTACATGCACTTGCTTGCACTTGCAAGCACTTACATCAACTTACACGTACTTACACGCACTTACACGCACTTACACATGCTTACATGCACTTACACGTACTTACACGTACTTACATGCACTTACATGTACTTACACATACTTACATGCACTTACACACACTTACAAGCACTTACACACACTTACACGCACTTAAACGCACTGGCATGCACTTACACGCACTTACATGAACTTACACGCACTTACATGCACTTGCACGAACATACATGCACATACACCCCTTTATACGCACCTACACGGACTTAAATGCACTTATACGCACTTACATGCACTTACAGGTACTTACACGCACTTACACACACTTACACAAACTTGCTCACACTTACACGCACTCATACATTCTTACACATACTTACACACACTTACACGCACGTACACAAACTTACACAAACGTACACGCACTTACACGCACTTGCACGTAATTACACGCACTTACACGCACGTACAGGCACTAACACGCACTTACACACACTTACACGCACTTACACGCACTTACAAGTACTTACACGCACTTCAACGCACCTACACGCACTTACCCACACTTACATGAACTTACACGCACTTACACAAATTGACACGCACTTACACGTACTTACACGCGCTTATATGTATTTACACGCACTTACATGCACTTACACGCACTTACACGCACTTACACACACTTACACGCACTTACACAAACTTCCATGCACTTTTACGCACTTACACACACTTTTACACACTTACACGAACTTACACGCACTTACTCGCACGTACACGAACTTACACGTACTTGCACGCACTTACACGCACTTACACGCACCTACACGTACTTACACGCACTTACTTGCACTTGCAACAACTTACACCCATTTACATACACTAACATGTACTTACACGCACTTGCACGTGCTTACAGGTACGTTCACGTACTTACACGCACTAACTCGTACTCACACATACTTACACATACTTACACCCACTTACACACACTTACACGTACTGACATGCACTTACACACACTTACACACACTTACACGTACTTACACGCACTTACATGCACTTACACACACTTACATGCACGTACACGCACTTACACACACTTACACACACACACACACACTAACATTGACTAACATGCACTTACACGCACTTACACACACTTACACGTACTTAAACGCACTTACACGCACTTACACAAACGTATACGAAATTTCACGTACTTACACTGAACTCACATGCACTTACACACACTTAAACTGAACTTACACGCACTTACACACACTTATAGGCACTTGCACGCACTAACACACACCTACAAGCACCTACACGCACTTACACGCACTTACACGTACTTACACGCACTTATACATACTTACACGCAATTACACGTATTTACACGTACTTATATGTACTTACATGCACTTACACGAACTTAAACCGCACTTATAGGCACTTACACACACTTACACGCACTTACACGTACTTACACGGACTTATACTTACTTACACGCATTTACACGCACTTACATGCACTGACACGCACTTACACGCACTTACATGCAGTGACACGTACTTACATACACTTACACGCACTTACAGGCACTTACACGCACTTACACGCACTTACACGCACTTACACAAACTTACACGCACTTACACGCACTTACACGCCATTACACGCACTTACTTGCACTTACACGCACATACACACTTACATGCACTTACTTGCACTTGCAAGCACTTATACCAACTTACACACACTTACACGCAGTTACACGCACTTACACGTGCTTACATGTACTTACACGTACTTACACACACTAACTTGCACTTACACGTACTTACACGTACTTGAATGCGCTTACATGCACTTACACGCACTTACATGCACTTACACATACTTCCACGCACTTACACGTACTTACATGCACTTACATGCACTTGCACGCACTTACATACACTTACATGCACCTACACGCACCTACACGCACTTACACGTACTTACATGCATTCACACGCACTTACACACACTTACATGCACATACACGTACTTACCCGCATTTACACAAACGTACACGCACTTACACGCATTGACAGGCACTTATACGCACGTGCACACACTTACATGCAATTACACACACTTAGACGCATTACACACACTCACACGCACTTACACGACCTTGCACATAAGTACACACACTTACACAAACTTACACGAACTTACACGCACTCAAACTGAACTCACACGCACTTACACGCACTTACACGCACTTACATGCACTTGCACGCACTTACACGCACTTACACGCACCTACACGCACTTACACGC
Organism: Penium margaritaceum; assembly: GCA_023375785.1. Classification (NCBI taxonomy): domain Eukaryota; kingdom Viridiplantae; phylum Streptophyta; class Zygnematophyceae; order Desmidiales; family Peniaceae; genus Penium; species Penium margaritaceum. The sequence goes on along the minus strand of SZWC01034601.1, from coordinate 14,060 downwards.
ACTTACACGTACTTACACGTACTTATACATAATTACACAAACTTACACAAACTTACATGCACTTACACGCACTTATACACCCTTCCACGCACTTACACACACTTACACGCACTTACACGTACTTACAAGCACTCACTTGCACTTGCAAACACTTATACCCAATGACACACACCTACACGCACTTATATATACTTACACGTGCTTACATGTACTTACACGTACTTACACGTACGTATACGCACTTACACGCACTTACACGTACTTACATGCACTTACGCACACTTACACGCACTTCTGCGCACTTACACGCACTTACACGTACTTTCACTACTTACACGCACTTACACGCACTTATACGCATTTATCCGCACTTACACAAACTTACACACACTTACACACACTGACACGCAGCTACACGCACTTACATGCACTTACACACACTTATATGCACTTGCACGAACTTACACGCACTTACACGTACTTACACACACCTACACGGACTAACATGCACTTACACGCACTTACACGCACTTACACGTACTTACACGCACTAACACACACTTAGATGAACTTACATGCACTTACACGCACTTTCACACACCTACACACACTTACCTGTACTTACACAAACTTACACAAACTTACACGCACTTACACGCATTGATACACACTTACACGCACTTACACACGCTTGCATGCGCTTACACGCACTTACACGCACTTACATGCACTTACACGCACTTAGACAAAAATGCACACACTTACACACACTTACACGCACTTTCACATACTTACACACATTTACACGCACTTCCTTACACTTAAACAAACTTACACACACTTACACGTACTCACACGCACTTACATGCACTCATACATAATTACACCCACTTACTTGCAAGCACGTACACCCAGTTACACACACATACACGTACTTACACGCACTTACACGTGCTTACATGTACTTCCACTTACTTACAGATACTAACTTGCACTTACACGTACTTACACATACTTACACGCACTTACACGCACTTACACGCACTTACATCCACTTACACACAATTACACGCACTTACACGTACTTACACGAACTTACGCACACTTACACGCACTTACATGCACTTACCTTCCTATACGCACTTACACGTACTTACACGCACTTACACGCACTTATATGCACTTACACACACTTACACGCACTTACACGCACTTACACGTGCTTATACACACTTACACTCACTAACATGTACTAACACACACTTACACACACTTACACACACTTACACACACTTGCACGTACTTACACGCACTTACACCCACCTACACACACTTACACGTACTTACACGCAGTTACACATACTAACACATTCTTACATGCACTTACACTCAATTACTCGGACTTACACAAACCTACACACACTTAAACTGAACTTACATACACTTACACGCACTTCCACATACTTACACGCACTTACACACACTTACACGTACTTACATGCACTTACACGTACTTACACAAACTTAAACTGCACTTACACGCACTTATACGCACTTACACACACTTACACGCACTCACACGTACTTATACGCACTTACACAAACTTACATTTACTTACACGCAGTTATACGCACTTACACATACTAACACGTACTTACACGTACTTACACACACTAACACGTACTTACACACACTTACACGCACTTACACGTACTTACACGCACTTCCACATACTTACATGCACTTACACGCACAAACACCGACTTACACGAACTTACACGCACTTAAACTGAACTTACACGCACTTACACGCATTTCCACGCACTTACACGCACTAACACCCACTTACACGTACTTACATGTACTTACACGCACTTACACAAACTTAAACCACACTAACACGTACTTCCATGCACTTACATGTACTTACACCCACTTACACACACTAACACGTGCTTACATGTACTTACACACACTTACACGCACTTACCTGCACTTACACATACTTACACGTACTTACACGTACTTACACGCACTTACACATACATACACACACTTACACGCACATACACGCACTAAGACGCACTCACACGCACTTGCACGCACTTACACGCACTTACATGCACGTATACACACTTACACAAACTTACACGCACTTCCACGCACTTATACACACATACACGCACTTATACACACTTACACGTACTTACACAAACTTACACGTACTTACACGTACTTGCACGCACTTACACGCACTTACATACACTTACACACACTAACACGTACTTACACGCACTTACACATACTTACACGCACTAACACGTACATACACGCACTTACACGCACCTACATGCACTTACTCGCACTTACACAAACTTACACGCACTTACACGCATTGACACGCACTTATATGCACTTACACGCACTTACACGCACTTGCATGCACTTACACGCATTACACGTACTTACACACACTTACACACACTTACACAAACTTTCACGCAATTACACAAACTTACACGCACTTACACGCACTTATATGCACTTACACACACTTACACACACTTATATGAATTTACATGCACTTACACACACTTACACGCACTTACATGCACTTACACATACTTACACACACTTACTTGCACCTGCAAGCACTTACACCCACTTACACACACATACACACACTTACACACGCTTACACATGCTTACATGTACTTACACATACTTACTCGCACTAACTTGCACTTACACGTACTTACACGCATTTACACGCACTTACACGTACTTACACACACTTCCATGCACTTACACACACTTACATGCACTTACACACACTTACACGTACTTACAAACACTTACATACACGTATACACACTTACACACACTTATACGCACTTACACGCACTTACACGCACTTACACGCACTTACACGCACTTAAACTGAACGTCCACACACTTACACGCACTTAAATTGAACTTACACGCACTTATACGTGCTTATATGCGCTTGCACACACTTACACGTACTTACACGCACTTACACGCACTTACACGTACTTACACAAACTTACATGCACTTATACACACTTACACGCACTTACACATACTTACATGTACTTACACGCACTTACTTGCACTTGCAAGCACTTACTCCCACTTAGACACACTTATCCGCACTTACACCCGCTAACACATGCTTACATGTACTTACACATAGTTACACGCACTAACTTGCACTTACACGTACTTACACATACTTACACGCACTTAAGCGCACTTACACAAACTTACATGCACTTACATATACTTACATGTACTTACACACACTTACACGTGCTTACACGCACTTACACACACTTACACGCACTTACACGTACTTACATGCACTTGCACGCACTTACACACACTTACACGCACTTACACGTACTTACACACACTTATACAAGTTTAAACCGCACTTACACGCACTTACACGCACTTACGCATACTTACACGCACTTACACGTACTTACATGCACTTACACAAACTTGCATTTTCTTACACGCACTTACATGCACTTACATGTATTGACACGCACTTACACATACTTACACGCACTAACATGCACTTTTACGCACTTACACGTACTTACACGTACTTACACACACTTACACGCACTTACACATACTTACACAAACTTATATGCACTTACACACACTTACACGCACTTACATGCACTTATAAGTACTTACACGCACTCTCTTGCACTTGCAAGCACTTACATCCACTTACACGCACTTACACGCACTTACACGTGCTTACATGTACTTACACATACTTACACGTACTTACACGCACTTACACGCACTTATACGTACTTACATGCACTTACACACACTTATACGCACTTCCACACACTTACACGCACTTACATGCACTGGTACGAACTTACATGTACTTACATGCACTTATATGCAATTACACACACTTGCACGAACTTACATGCACTTACACGCACTTACACGCACCTGCATGGACTTACATGCACTTACACAAACTTACACGCAGTTACACGCACTTACACGCACTTACACGCACTTATACATACTTACACATACTTACACACACTTACACCAACTTTCACGAACATGCACGCACTTACACGCACTTGCACGCATTTACATGCACTTATACGCACTTACACGCACTAACATGCACTTACACACACTTACACGCACTGACACGTACTTACACGCACTTACACGCACTTACACGTACCTACACGCACTTACCCGCACTTACACGAACTTACACATACTTACACGCATTGACACACACTTACACGCACTTACACGCACTTACACGTATTTACACGTACTTACACGCACTTACACACACTTACACACACTTACACGCACTTCCACGCACTTACACACACTTACACGTACTCACACGTAATTACACGTATTTACACGTACTTATATGTACTTACACGCACTTACACAAACTTTAACCGCGCTTATACCCACTTACACACACTAACACACACTTACACGCACTTACACGAACTTAGATTTACTTACACGCATTGACACCCACTTACATGCACTGACATGCACTTACACGCACTTACACGCACTCGCACGTACTTACATGCACTTACACGCACTTACAGGCACTTACACGCACTTACACGCACTTACACATACTTACACCAACCTACACGCACTTACATGCACTTACACGTACTTACACGCACTTACACGTACTTACATGTACTTACACACACTTACTTGCACTTGCAAGCACTTACACCCACTTACACACACTTACACGCACTTACACGTACTTACACATGCTTACCTGTACTTCACGTACTTACACACACTAACATGCACTTACACGTACTTACACGTACTTACACGCGCTTACATGCACTTACACGCACTTACATGCACTTACACGCACTTCCATGCACTTACACGCACTTACATGCACTAACATGCACTTACACGTACTTACATGCACTTACACGCACATACACACACTTACACGTACTTACACGTACTTAAAGGCACTTACAAGCACTTACACAAACTTACATGAACTTACACGCACTCACACGCACTTACACGAACTTATATGAACTTACACGCACTTAAACTGAGCTTTCCCATACTTACACGCATTTCCATGCACTTACACGTACTTATACCCACTTACACGTACTTACATGCACTTACACGCACTTACAAAAACTTAAACCACACTTACACGTACTTCCATGCACTTACACGCACTCGTACAAACTTACATTTACTTACACGCACTTACACGCACTTACACGCACTGACACATACTTTTACATACTTACACACACTTACACGTACTTACACGCACTTACACGCACTTACACGTACTTACATGCACTTACACGCACTTACACAAACTCACATGCACTTACATGCACTTACATGCACTAACACGCACTTCCATGTACTTATACACACTTACTTGCACTTGCAAGCAATTACACCCACTTACACACACTTACATGCACTTGCTCGCATCTGCACGTGCTTACATGTACTTACACGTACTTACACCCACTAACTTGCACTTACACGTACTTACACATACTTACACGCGCTTACATGCACTTACACGCACTTACACGCACTTACACACACTTACACGCACTTACATGCACTTACATGCACTTACACGTACTTACACGCACTTTCATGAACATATACACACTTGCACACACTAAGACACACTAACACGCACTTACACGTACCTACATGTACTTAAATGCACTTACACACACTTACATGAACTTATATGAACTTACACGCACTTAAACTGAACTTACACGCACTTACACACACTTACACTGATCTTACACGCACTTACACGCACTTACACACACTTACACTGATCTTACACGCACTTACACGCACTTACACAATTTTGCATGCACTTACACGCACTTACACGAACTTATACAAACTCACACGTACTTTAACTGAACTTACACGTACTTACACGCATTTCCACACACTTACCCGTACTTACACCCACTGACACGTACTTACATGCACTTACACGCACTTACACGAACTTAAACCACACTTACACGCACTTCCATGCACATACACGCACTTACACACACTTATACAAACTAAAATTTACTTACACGCACTTATACACACTTACACGCACATACACGCACTGACACGCACATACACATCCTTACACGCACTTACATGCACTTAACGCACTTACACGCACTTACAAGCACTGACACACACTTACACTTGCTTACATGCACTTACATGTACTTACACGCACCTACTTGCACTTACACGTACTTCCACATACTTATACACACTTATATGCACTCACACCCACATACACGTACTAACATGCACTAATACGCACTTAACGCACTTGGACGCACTAAGACGCACTTGCACGCACTTGCACACACTTACACACACTAACACGCACTTATACACACTTTCACGCACTTACACGCACTTACACGTATGTACACACACTTACACGTACTTACACACACTTACATGTACTTACACATACTTTCACGCACTTACACGCACTTCCATGCACTTACACACACTTACACGCACTTACACGCACTTACACGCACTTACACGCACTTACACATACTTACACGCACTTACACACACTTACACGCACTTACACGTACTTACACGATGTAACACGCACTTACATGCACTTACACGAACTTACACACACTTACATATACTAACACACACTTTCACATACTTACACACACTTACACGCACTTACATGCACTTACATGCACTTACACAAACTTACACCCATTTCTATGCACTTACACGAACTTACACGTACTTACACGCACTTACATAAACTTACACACATTAACATACACTTACACGCACTTACATGCACTTACATGCACCGACACACTCCTACACGCTCTTACACGCACTTACTTGTACTTATACACACTTACACGCACTTACACAAACTTACCCAGATTTACACGCACTTACACAAATGTACACAAACCTACGCGCACTCACACGCACTCACATGCACTTACAAGCACTTACACGCACTTACACACACTTATACGCACTAACACGCACTTACACACAATTACACAAACTTACACGCACTTACACAAATTGACACACACTTACACACACTTACATGCACTTATATGCACTTACACGCACTTACACGAGCTTACACATACATACACGCACCTACACACACTTACATGCACTTACACATACTTACATGCACTTACACACACTTACACGTACTTACACGTACTTGCACGTACTTACACGCACTTACTTGCACTTTCAAGCACTTACACCAAATTACACACACTTACATGCACTTACACGCACTTACATGTGCTTATATGTCCTTACATGTACTTACACGCACTTTCTTGCACTTACACGTACTTACACGTACTTACACGTACTTATACGCACTTACACGCACTTACACACACTAACACGCACTTACATGCACTTACACGTACTTACATGCACTTACACACACTTACACACACTTACACGCACTTACATGCACTTACACACACTTACACGCACTTATACACACTAACACGCACGTACACACACGTACACACACTTACACGCACTTACACACACTTACACACACTTACAGGCACTTACACCCAATTACATGCACTTCCATGCACTTACACACACTTATACGTACTTGCACGCACTTACACGCACTTACACGCACTTACACGCACTTACACGCACTTGCATGCACTTACACCCACTTACACGTACTTATACGCACTTACACGATGTTACACGCACTAACACACACTTAAAGGCACTTACACACACTTACATGTACAAAAACGTACTTGCAGATACTTACACATCCTTACACAAACTTACACGCACTTACACGCACTTACACGTACTTACACACACTTACACTCACTTACACGCACTTACACGCACTTACATGCACTTACACGCACTTACACAAACTTACACGTACTTAGAAGAACTTGCACGAACTTATACGCAATTACACGAACTTACACGAGCTTACACACACTAACACGCACTTACACCCACTTGAACGTACTTACACGCACTTACACACACCTACATGCTCCTATAGGCTCCTTCACGCACCTACACGCACTTACACACACTTACATGCACTTAAATGCGCTTACATGCCCTTACACGCACTTACACAAACTTACACGCACTAATACTACATACATGTACTTACACACACTTACACGTACTTACACACAATTACACAAACTTACACGCACCTACACGCATTGACACGCACTTATACACACTTTCACGCACATACATGCACTGACACGCACTTACACAAACGTACATGTACTTACACGCATTTACACACACTTGCACGCACTTACACACACTTACACACACGTACACGTCCTTACACGCACTTACACACACTCACACATAGTTACACGCACATACTTGCACTTGTAAGCAATTACACCCACTTATAGACACTTACACGCACTTACACGCACTTACTTGCACTTACACATGCTTACACGTACTTACACATACTGACACGTACTTACACACACTTACACGTACTTACACACACTTACACGCACTTGCACATACTTACACGCACTTACATGCACTTACACACACATACACAAACTTAAACGCACAAACATCCACTTCCAAATACTTACACACACTGTCACGCACTAAAGTGCAATCACACGCACTTACACACACTTAAACGCACTTACACATACTTACACGAACTTACACGAACGTACACACACTTACATTGAACTTACACACACGTACACGCACTTAAAATAAACTTATACGCACTTACACGCACTTACACACACTTGCCGCACTTACATGCCCTTAAACACACCTACACGTACTTACACGCACTTACATGCACTTACACGCACTTACACGTACCTACACGCACTTACACGCAATTACACGCACATACACACACTTACACAAATGTACACCCACTTACACACACTAATGCAAACTTACACGCACTTACACGCACTTACACGCACCTACACGCACTTACACGCACTTGCATGCACTTCCAAACACTTACACGTACTAACATGCACTAATAAGAACTTACACACACTTACACGCACTTACACGTACTTACACATACATACACGTACTTATACACACTTACACGCACTTACAGGCACTTACACGCATTAACACGCACTTACACGATCTTACACGTACTTACACGCACTTAGCCGCACTTACATGAACTTACACGCACTTACGCGCACTGACATGCACTTATACGCACTTACACGCACTTACACGCACTTACACGCATTTACACCAACGTACACAAACTTACACACACTTACATGCACTTACATGCACTTACACGCAATTACACGGACTTACACGCACTTACACGAACTTACACGCACTTACACGCACTTACACGCACTTACACACACTTACACGTACTTACACGCACTTACACACACTTACAAGTACCTACACGCACTTACCCGCGCTTGCACGAATGTGCACGCACTTACACATACTAACATGCACTTACACGCACTTACACGAAACTACATGCACTTACCCGCACTTACGCGAACTTATTCCAACTTACACGCACTCAAACTGAACTTACACGCACTTACACACACTTAAACTGAACTTACACGCACTTACATGCATTTACACGCACTTGTACACACTTACAAACACTTACACGCACTTACACAAACTTACACACACTTACATGCACTTACACGCACTTACATGTACTTACACGCACTTTCACGCACTTACACGCACTTATACGTACTTACATGCACTAACACGCACTTACATGCACTTACACGCACTTACATGCACTTACACACATTTACACGCACTTACACGTACTAACATGCACTTACACACACTTACACGCACTTACACGCACAAACACGCACTTACACACATGTACACACACTTACACGCACTTACACACACTTACACACACTTACACGCACTTACACACACGTCCATGCAATTACACACACTTGCACGTACTTGCACGCACTTACACACACTTACTCGAACTTACACGCACTTACACGCACTTACACCCACTTACACGCACTTACACACACTTACACGATGTTACACGCACTAATACACACTTACAGGCACTTACAAACACTTACATGCACTAACACGTACTTACACATACTTACTTGCCCATACACAAACTTACATGCACTTACACGCACTTACACCCACTTACACACACTTACACTTACTTACAAGCACTTACATGCACTTACATGCACTTACACGCTCTTACACAAACTTACATGTACTTACACGCACTTGTACGAACTTACACGCACTTACACGTACTTACATGAGCTTACACACACTAACACGTACTTATACGCACTTGCACGTACTTACACGCACTTACACACACCTACATGCTCCTACACACCCTGCACGCACCTACACGCACTTACACGCACTTACATGCACTTACACGCACTTACACGCTCTTACACACACTTACACGAACTTACACGAACCTACACGCACTTACTTGCAGTCATACGTACTTACATGCACTTACACACACTTACACGCATTTACACTACATACACATACTTACACACACTTACACATGCTTACACACAATTACACAAACTTACACGTACCTACACGCATTGACACGCACTTACACACACTTTCACGTACTTTCATGCACTGACATGCACTTACACGAACGTACACATACTTGCACGCACTTACACACACTTAAACGCACGTACATGCACTTACACGCACTTACACCTACTCACACGTACTTACACGCACTTACTTGCACTTACACGTACTCACAGGTACTTACACATATTGACACGTACTTACACACACTTACACGCACTTACACACACTTACACGTACTTACACGCACTTACATGCACTTACATGCACTTACACACTTACAGAAACATACACGCACTTACATCCACTCACAAACACTTACACATACTATCACGCACTAACGTGCACTTACGCACACTTACACACACTTAAACGCACTGACACGTACGTACACGAACTAACACAAACTTACACACACTTAAACTGAACTAACACACACTTACACGCACTTAAATTGAACTTACATGCACTTACACGCACTTACACGCACTTACACACCCTTACACGCAATTACATACACATACACACACTTACACAAATGTACACGCACTTACACGCACTTACACGCACTTACGCGAACTTACACGCACTTACACGTACTTACACACACCTACACGCACTTACACGCACTTACATGCACTTCCAAACACTTACACACACTTACATGCACTAATACGAACTTACACACACTTACATGCACTTACACGCACTTACACATACATACACGTACTTACACACACTTACACACACTTACAGACACTTACACACATTTACACGCACTTACACGCACTTACACGCACTTACACGCACTTACCCGCACTTACACGAACTTACGCGCACTTACGCGCATTGACACGCACATGCACGCACTAACACGCACTTACACGCATTAACACGAACTTACACGTACTAACACGCACTTACATGCACTTACACGCACTTACACGCAATTACACAGACTTACACACACATACACAAACTTATACGCACTTACACGCATTTACACACACTTACACACTCTTACACGTACTTACACACACTTACACGGACTTACACGTACTTACACGCACAAACCCGCACTTACACAAATATACATGCACTTACACGCATTGACAGGCACTTATACGTACATACACGCACTAACACGCACTTACACGCACTTACACACACTTACATGCACTTACACGTACTTACACGATCTTACACGCACTTACACGAAATTACACGCACTTACACGCACTTACACAAACTTACACCAACTCACACGCACTTAAACTGAACTTACAGGCACTAACACGAACTAAAACTGAACTTACACGCACTTACATGTACTTACACGCACTTGTACACACTTATACGCACTTACACGCACTTACATAAACTTACACACACTTACACGCACTTACACGCACTTACACACACTTACACGCACTTTCACGTACTTACATGCACTTACACGCACTTACACACACATACACACACGTACATGAACTTACACGCACATACATGTACTTACACGCACTTACTTGCACTTGCAAGCACTTACACCCACTTACATGCACTTACACGTACTTACACGCACTTACACGTGCTTATATGTACTTACACGTACTTACACACACTTTCTTGCACTTACACGTACTTCCACGTACTTACACGCACTTACACGCACTAACGCGCACTTACACGCACTTACACGCACTTACATGCACTTACACACACTTACACGCACTAACACGTACTAACACGCACTTACACGCACTTACACACACTTATACGAACTTAGACGAACTTACACGCACTTAAGCTGAACTTGCACGCACTTACTCACACTTAAACTGAACTAAAACGCACTTACGCACACTTACACGCTGTTGCACACACTTATATGCACTTACACGTACCTACACGCACTTACATGCACTTACATGTACTTACACGCACTTACACGCACTTACATGAACTTACACAAACTTACACGCACTTAAACTGAAGTTACACACACTTACACACACTTTCACGCACGTACACGCACTTACACGCACTTACAAGTGCTAATATGCACTTACACGCACTTACACGAACTTAAACCGCACTTACATGTACTAACACGCACTTACACGCACTTATGCGTGGCCGACCATATCGTTGGTCTATTACACGTGCGGGGCTTGAGCCCTTGACCTGCGCGCTATGGACACGGCTCGCGGAGCTGTGCTTGCGCTCCATGGACACAACTTCTTGCTCTTCGCAATCCAAGTCTGAAATTTCAGATTTTCAAACATACTTTGTCTATTACACTAGTTTTTCCATCCTAGCCATCAGTTTTCTGCCACTCAGGAAATGTATCAATTCGTTCTTGCTGTATGGACGAGAACTGGCCTTCTATTGTAACAAAATGTGGTGGTGGAGACGGGAGCAAACTTGCCCACAACAAAATGCAATCCTAAAACATTCGCGGATGATACAAAATAGAAAAAATAGTGCAGCGGAACACGGCTCGGGGATGTGACCATACACCAATCGATTTTGTGAATAAGCCCCCCATATCCAGTAATTGCTCTCTAACAACGCCATATCCAGAGGATGTTTACTTAAAAACTGACGTATCCAAAAGTAGAAGAAAAACGACGTATGAGAGAAAAAGCACGCGAACTCCATGTTGTTGCAGCATGAAAAGCAATGTCGAAGCAATGACGTCATCAGGCCCCTTGAACAATTACAAACCCCACTTTCGAGGTTTTTGTGATTGTTCGAGGGAGAGGTTTGCGTGTGCTTTGCGTGGTGGGCCCAAAACACGCCATGCCTTGAAAAGGAATGTGTTGGGCTCCGCTACCGCGGTGCCCGGTAGATGCCTGCGCAAAAAATAAAACCCTCAACCCTGAATGCTATCGGGGGCTGGGTTTGAAAGTGTTTGTCATGCAAAACTTAGATGTTTTCTGTGCTGAAAAAAAAGGGCCAAATAGCTCAGATACCCATAAAACACAAAGTGTGACTCTGATCCGCCCGGTAGCGGCAAAAAAAAAACTCAAAAGCCCGGTCAAAAATCATGCTCGCTCGCGGCATGCGTCGACGAGTGAGCATAAAAAAAACTTGCATGACGAGATCACTCCCACGCGAGAATCGCGGGGGAGCGATGACCGCTTTCTTTTCTTTTTTTATGTCACGCAATCCCCCAGTTCGATCTAGGGTTTTGTATGTTTGGCGCGGGCGGAGCCCGCGCCAAACATAAAACCCTACATCAAACTGGGGGGTTTGCGTGACAAAAAAAAAAAAAAAAAAAAAA
>SZWC01034598.1:0-18059 GCA_023375785.1 Penium margaritaceum | reverse complement strand
GCGAGCGAGCCGTTGTCGTTTCTGACTCGACCGCTTCCTCCCATTTGTCGCGACCCCCGGCCCCCTGTCACACTAGTGCCCGCCGGGGGCTGGCGCAAAAACGCGCATCCTGGTGGATTCCGACTCGGATCCACCGTCGCTTCATATTCTCATGACCCAGTTCAAACTCGGACGTCCGGATTGAGTGTTAGTGCAGCGTTCGGCGCTGTCCATGGACGGCAAAGTCGGATCCGACCTGTTCGATTTCGGAACGGCGAAGTGACGGGGGTACCCCGTTTTCAAACGTCTACAGCGCTATCCTTCCCATGCTGCAGAAATTTATCTCCATCGGCCCAGCGTTTCGGTTTTAAATCTCCAAAAAACCTGACTTTGAACATTTGAATTCTGGCTGCCCCCCAGCCAGTGTGTCAGACACGAGGTATCCCGTCGGGTACATAGTCATTTTGCCTAAGTGTCCATTTCCCGACTTCGGCATATTCTCGCAATATAAGAATATTTTTAAAATACTTTTTTGTAGGCACGGAGGTGGGATAATGTTTAATTTTCATGATGAAAACGAGGCCTTGCAATGTGAGCTGGCCTTATATTTTTGCTGAAGTTTTCGAAATGGTTGTCTTTTCCTATTTCAGGCGAGGAAATTCATTATATTCTCAATACCCCGTCATTTCGGGGTACTTCGAAGGGCTCTATGTGATACAAATATAGAACATGGGACATATTTGTCTTAAATTCTTGAGGTCGGGGGGTTTGGCGACATCGGTGCCCAAACCCGGGGTTTGAGGATATTTTCCTGAAGTCGGAGTCCGAGTGGAACTTCACTCTGACTGCGAATCCGACTCGGAATCCGAGTAGGACCACTTTCGAAACAAAACGGGCCCTAAAGCTTAGGTCACACCGTCGCGTAGCAATCCCGAGTCGCGTTCGATAGCCCGCCGGCGGGAAAATCGTCCAATAAAATGTGATTTTGCGGTGAAAGCGGTCACACCTATTGTTATATGAAGTGACATTCGCGCTACCGACTGTCAGACAAATTTTGCACGTTTACCAACATCGAATCTGACACCGTTTACCCATGTTGTCGCGGCAGCCAGGTGTAGGCAAGTGGGAATCGATGAAGCTTGCGGACGCATTGCTACACCTCCGGAGCTGTAGCAATTTGTAGCAAGTCCGAGCCGCGCTTAAATTTAATGAAGAAAACGGTATCGAATCCGAGGCACTGAATGCGCCTCGCAAAGCGAATTCGGCTTGTTGCGGGAGAAGAACAGTCCTCCACTCCTGAGATGCACGCAGTTCTTGCTACGTGCATCTAGTTCAAACCCTAGCCGCCAGGGCTCACTTGCATTCACTTGCCCAGTTTGCTGTCCCCTGTCCCCAAAGCCTTAAACCACACGCCGGAAGTCGGCCATTGAGAGGCCACTCTCAACCTCCACCGCATCGGCTCTTAGCCCAACTTCAGACCTACCGTGACGTCGTGCAGCCATTCCAGAGGGCGTTAGCATCCTTCACTAATAGATTGTCCTCCAAAGATCTTTGGAGGACAATCCACTGCACCCTCGTCCGTGCCACCATTATCCTTGCACCTTCCGTTGCCGCTAGCAAAAACCGTCCGTGCCACCATTATCTCGAGGATAATCCACTACACCTTCCGTCGTCGCAAGTGCCAGTGATAATGGTGGCACGGACGAGGGTGCAACCGACGGGTTTCGTGGGCGAAAGCGTGGCTGTGGCCAGAAATCCGTGGGTACCACGGACAACTCAACACCTAAAAAGGCGTCGAACAAGAAGGATGCGGACTACAAGTGGAGCCCTAAGGAGGAGGAGGACATACGTCGCATGAGGTTTGAGATGGACGAGGAATGGCTGAGATTGGTGAAAACACAAGGGGAGTGCCCTTACCGTGAGCTATACAAGCGGTTTGAGGAGGATAACACTTCATGGTCGCGTTCGTTCCACGCCATATGCGACAAGCTCACTCGTTTGGAGACTAGGTATGCAACCATGAAGTCTGATTTAGGCAAGAGTGGTGCTGGAGGTCAGAAACGTGAGCCTTGGTTTGACTGGGTAGAGAAGTACAAGGGAAGTAAGCCCACATACTAGTGCAAGGCCATGGATAGGACCGATGTGGATTCGTCAAAGGGGGTGCGTAAGGAAGTGAAAACCTGTGGCAAGGTAGCTATGGATACCGGTGTTGAGTCCCTTGTTGAAAGTATGCATGGTGTGCGCAAGTCTCTCAACGTTGGGGTGACCACCATAGGTTGTTTGGTGGAACACCTTACCAAAGGTAAGGTTCAGGTTTGTGCCAACAAGGCAAAGGCTGAGAAGGCGGATTCAGTCAAGGAGATGTGGCAGGCTGTCGATGATGAAGTCGTCAAGGAGGAAGATGAGGATGGCAATGAAGTTGACAATGCTGCCGTGGGAAAGTGAGTGTCGTGGCTAAGTGTGCTTTGAAATGTGTATACTGACCAAGTGTGTGGTTATTGCATGAAGTGTCCAATTGTGCTTTCAGTCTCTTACATGTCTTTCATGCATGTACTTTGTAACCAAAGGTTACATTAGAGATCCACAAGTATGGATGTAAGCTTAACGCAAGTTGTGCATTTGACTAGTAATTAGTCCATGTTTTCCTCCAATGGAAAAGTTCTTCTTATGTGTAATACATGTATAAGAAGCTTCACTTCTGTCGCCATAACATTTGCATCTCAAGGTCGTGTCCATTACAAGAAAATGGTCACAGTACTTTAAATTTACCAGAAGTTGTGGATTTGACTACTAATCTATCCATTGTAATTGTGAAGTTACGTTTGTCCAACCTACAATACGTAAAGTATGAGCTTCCGACATGTTGTCATGACATATGGATATGAAGGGCATGCCCATCACAAGGAAATGGAGAGGGTTGCTTAAGCTTTTCATAAGTTACACATTTTAGTAATAATCAGTCCATTTGTAACTGAAAGGTAAAGTTCTTCCACCCTTTTACACATGTACTATTAGCTTTAGTTCTGTTGTGATGATATGTCGAACTCCATTTCATGTCCATGACAAGGAAATGGAGAGAGTTGTTCACAACCACCATACACAAGAATAACTACTCCATACAATCTTCACTCCCCTCCCTCCCTACGTAGTAAACATTCTTTCCAAGATCGAAGAGCTAATTCCTCTCGTTCGGTGAGAGCTATATGATGTGAACCAACGCCTTCCTCTTGCACATCCACTCGCATGGCCAACCTTGTTTCTGCCTCACCAGCTGCAACTCAAAGCAATGCAATGTCTTCGAGTGCAGCATCACGTGCTTGCATGTCATGATGATGTTGCACATGCATGCCAGCAGTACTCTATAGTGCATCCCTCCACTAAGCCATGTAGAACGCATCACCGTACATATGGAACATGTTGTGCAAAATGACACAACACATGACAACGAGGAGTACTTGCATGAGGAGGTTGTCCATGTCCTTGAGCAGGATGTGTCACCAGCATTTCAGCATACCAAATACTTGGTCTACCGCCATACACATACATGACTTTCTCTTGTTGAAATATGATTGGTATGGCTGCAGTCGAGGACCAACGACCTTGTATGGTGGAAGGATGTAGCTACGACATGGGTATGCTGCATCTCCGACCAATTTGAAGTCATGGAGGTGACCAGCGAGAATTCGGGGTTTTAAGATGGTTGGACAATTTGTATGGAGTGAGTGTACCTAGATGACAGAGTGACTCGAGCTGTTATGCCGAAGGAGCGTAGATGGTCAACAAGTAGAATTTGCGAGGCAGAACACGGTTTGAAATTTTGGGACACTTGAGCGATTTGTGATAAGTGGCAAGTGCGCTTCGATGACAAGTGTCGAAATTAACGAACGCATATATACAAGTTTCGAGTTCCAAATGAGGCGTAGCCGGATTCATTGGGTTGATCTTCGAGTGACGTGTGCGGAGTCGCGTCGTGAGTGCTCGGATCGAGAAGCTCCGCCGAGGAATTAAGGGACTTCAAAGATCGACGGTGAAGACGCGAGATGCTTCTCTTTAATTCTTGATATTTCTCGATGTGTCAAGAAGTTGACAAAAAGGTCGTGACACTTCTGTCGATGATTCTCGAAAGGGGTTGAAGTTTTTAGAATGTGCGAGAAGGAATGCCGGAGGGCGAGGGCAGTTGGCTGAATTGTCCTCGACGCGTTGTGGGCTATTTTTGTAATGACATAAATGCCCACTTTCCCCCCTCTTAGCTACGACATCCCGGCGCGCATATAGTTGTAGTCCGGTGACACCGATAATACCCGTCGATCAGATGATCGACGTCACGTAGGTTGTCGTAAGGTTCTTAGCTGTTATGTGTAGTGTCGTGCCACTTGACAAGATATTATGTGTTTTTCCATGTCATCGATGGCCGAGGATGTCCTCGATGACGTACTTTGTGTCCTCGTCTACTTGTATAGGAGGAGGGGGAGGCATATCCATGCCGGGGAAGTTTGCACCGGGGTCCCAGTAGTGGTTGAATCTGCCGATGTGGAATACTGGATGAACTTGCATAGTGACGGGGAGTTTGAGTCATGCAATCACGAGGGTTTGCATGCGTGAAATCTCAAATGGTCCCAACCATAGGGATTTGAGCTTTAAACAGTTGGCTCTGCGGAGTTTGATGTTGGCCGAATAGAGGAGAACCTTGTCGCCAGCGCTGAACACGTCGTTATTGTGATGTCGGTCGGTTTCTTGCTTCATCGCTGCCTGTGTCTCCACGAGCGCCTGCCGTGTTTCATCCCAGATGGTGGAGAAGTCGCGACGTTGGATGTCAACTGGGGGAATGTTGTGCTGGCTATGAAGTCCGGCTGGTGTGGCAGAAATTTCGCCATACACCACTTTGAATGGAGTTTTACCCATTGTGGTGGATATTGCCGAGTTATATGCGATTTTGGTGGTCGAGAGTTCTACTGCCCCATCCTTCATGAGTGGTTTGCATAATGTTCGGAGAAGTTGTTCGAGTGTCTGATTGGTCCGCTCGGTTTGGCCGTCGGTTTGAGGGTGGATCGTCGTTGAAAGATGGATCTGACTATTGTAGCGATTCATCAATTTGTGCAAAAAACGGCTGGTAAATCGACCATCTCTCTCGCTTGTGATGGTTCCTGGCACGCTGTGTAGTCATATGATGTTGTTTAGACATAGTTATGCTGTCCCTTCGGCGATGACGGTGGTCGTCGTCAGAATAAAGTGGGACATTTGGAAAACCTGTCAACAACCACAAGTATTGCGTCATATCCCTCGGGTGTGACTGGTAATCCGGTGATTAAGGCCATGAAGATGTCAGTCCACGGTTCCCTTGGCATAGGGAGTGGCTGCAGGAGTCCGGGTGACTGTGTGCGATGGGATTTTTATCGCTGACACGCGTCACATGATTGTAGCAAGCCCAAGTCAAGTGGATCAAGGCCAAGACAACTAGAGCAAGCCCAAGACAAAGGAAAGACAAGACAAAATCTCTCAGAAATAAATCGAGCTCTCAACAACATTTCAAGTCCCGGACCAAACCAACTTGACAAAGAGCTCTTGGAAGACTACCTTTTGAGACCACACGATCAAGGTATCCCCTAATAATGTTACATGAGGCACCCGCGTCCGACTAACGGAAAGAAGTTGTTACTTTACTCTTTTGTCCTGTTTTGCATGTATATACGGAGGTTGTAAATTATGTAAGGAATGTTTCCTACCATGCTATGATTGACCTAAGCGTCCACGGCTGCTTAGTGCAAAGAGACTCACAAGGGATGTGTGTGCTTTGGGTCACCACAACACCAAGGGAGCAGAATTCAGGCAAAATGCAGGTTCAAAAACTGAGAAAGGCTGAACACTGTTGATGGTTAGTTATTTTGGTGAGATTATATCAAATTCTTATACCCTGTGATCTAAGCTTTCCAACGCTCCTAAGTACACCCAAAACGGAGCACTAGATCTCCTGCTACGGCCGATAAAGTAACCCATGGTGGAGCCGCCCACTATGTCCACGAACGGGAGTGACGGGAGGCGCTTCGATGGTGGCCTGTCGAAGCACCCTTCCTGGCCCTCCAACATGGGGGGAGGCTCACTCTGGTCTAAGAGACCTCCCACATCCCTTCTTTTATGGCCCATGTGCCTTTGGAGCTCATTGAAGTCGAACTTGGACCATTGGTGGTGGAATGATCCCGTCACCAATGACGGACACCCAGATTCCACCCTCATATCACACGGACTTCAGATGGGGCTAACTTTCCATATGCTCAACCAAATCAAGCAACTGAAAGCTCGAAACCGCATGACAAAATTCAGGGAGTCCAAATCTGCAGACAGATCAGATATCCAACCACTTTCCAGTGATCGAACCTTGAAAATGAGAAACGGAATCCATGGCAGGGGCACTTTTTACCAATCTCCCCCGTGCACCTTCCATGTCGGATGCCTCATGCTTACTCTCGCTCGTCCCATACTGCGCCTTCAAGCCCTTCACAGCTAGTCAACCCAAGCCCTGCTAGGCTGATGACATGCCGATCGTGGGGCTGCCCCTTGGTCAAGCAATCAACGAGCATGTGCTTTGTGCTACAATGATATAGTACAACCTGTCCATTCTCCACCATGTCGTGTGCGTAGTAGTAGCACACGCCGATGTGCTTCGTCCTCCTGTGTTACGTCGGGTTGTTGGTTAGTGAGATAGAGTTGGTGTTGTCCTCATGAACTACCGTAGGCTCTTTCTGCGGCATGCCTAGCTCCCCTAGCAATCTGCGGAGCCACACCGCTTCCTTGATCGCCTCGGCCAAAGCGATGTACTCCGCCTCCATTATGGAGTTGGCGACCCAGTCCTACTTCCTGCTGAACCACGAGACCGTTGCACTTGCGGGGAAGAAAACATAGCCAGAAGTGGACCTCCTCTTGTCCACATCGCCATCGTAGTCTGCGTATGTGTAGTAGACCAACCGCAAGGGGTGTTTTCTCCCCTTTTTGTCGTACTGGAGGCGCGCGTGCTGCGTTGCCTTCAAGTACCAGAGGATGCATTCTACGGCCACCCAATGTAGCGGCCCAGGGTTGGCCACGCACCTTCTCACTTGATCCACTGCGTAGGCCAAGTCTGGCCGAGTCGCCACCATGGCATACATCAGGCTGCCAACCACAGATTGGTAGGGCGCCTCCGCCATGTCTGCCTTCTCCTCTTTAGTTTGCGGCACCATCGCCGCACTTAGCTCACAACTTGTGGAGACCGGACTGCCTATTGGTTTGCAGTTCTCCATGTCGTACCACTTCAATACCTCGGCCACATACTTGTGCAGCCCCAACTAAAGTGTGCGCACCCCGAGGTAGTACTTAAGCTCCCCCATTTCCGTCATCTTTAATCTGCTGCTCAATTGTTCCTTGAGTTGCTACAAAGCCGCCAGATATGATAAATACAGATCAAAGCATGTACGTAGAGTGTGACAATCCAATAGAGTCCCTTGCTGCACCGCATGTATATGATGTGGTCTGACTCACATCGCTTGAAGCCGAGCTCCACAATGTGGCCGTCCATCTGCTGGTACCAGCACCCGGGCGCCTGTTTTAGCCCGTACAAGGCCTTCTGTAGCTTGCACACCTTGCCCTCTTGCGCATCCACCCCCTCTGACACCTCAAGGTAGATCTCCTTATTGATGATACCATTCAGGAATGTCATTTTGACATCCATTTGGTGGATCTCCATATCCTTTGCGGCTGCCACCGCGAGTATCTTCCGGATGCTCGTGAACTTGGCAACGGGTGCGAACGTCACGTCGTAGTGTTCGCCTTTCCACTACGTGTACCCCTTTGCCACTAGTCACGCCTTATACTTCTCCACCTTGCTTATACTTCTCCACCTTGCTCTCCTTGGTGAGCTTCGCCTTGAACACCCACTTGGAGCTGATCACCTTCGCCCCCTCGGGCCGTTCCACCAGCTCCCAAGTGCCGTTCTCAGCAAGGGACGTAAGTTCAGATTTTATTGCTTCACCCCACTGCTGCCCGTCAGGCCGTGCAAGCGCCTCTTACACGGTTGTCAGCTCCGTTGCGGCTGCCATCTTGCACAACGCCATGTTGACCCAGCGGCCCGTGCTTGCGTCATACCGATTTGCCGCATTCCGCTGCCTTCGGCTGCGACACGACAATCTTGGTGACGCTGGCTGTTAGTCCTGCTGCTACCCTGCAGCAATGTTGTCCTTTGCCGTGGGCTCCCTCGAGTTAGCTGCTGCGTCCTGCGCTCCCGCGGCTCATGCACGTGCTACGTTACTCGTTGTTGTTGGAGACCACCATGGACTTTGCAGACTAGGTGTAGTTGATGAACCCCACCTTCTCGACTTGGGTATGCTCCTTTGTACCTGAGTCAAGGCACTGTCAGTTGGCACCCTTCAGGGCGTGGTTCTTTGTGCTGGTGAGGAGTGCTTTATTTCCTTTGGTGCCTTTGCCACTGGCCTGCGCCTCCTCCGGACACTCCTAGGCCCAATGGCCCTCCTTGCCACAATTATGGCATGCACCCATCTTGGCGCCCTTACCGCCACCTCGCTTGCCGTTGCTGATGCCACCCTGTGTTTTTGTGACCAAAGCAATTGAGGATGACGAGGTCTCGCAACCATTGCAACGTTGCACCTCGTTGCGGATGTACTCGACGACTGCACCGTAGGTGAGTTAATCCTCCTCCCAACCTCCCAGCGCGGTGATGAGAGGACTCCAACTATTGGGTAGAGCCATGAAGAGCGCCATCGTCTGCATCTTATTGTCAATATTCCACCCCACATTATTGCATTGTGAGGCAAGAGACTCGATCTGTTGCATGGCAGAAATGACGTCCTCACCCTCCTCGATCCTCACCGTCAAGAGTCACTTCATTGCAAAGATCTTGCTGGCTAGGGATATTCATTGGTGAATGGAGCAGAGCTTCTTCCACGCGTCTGCCACCAAAACGTAGCCATGGATGTAGCCCCATTGAGATTTGTGCAGCACCGATAATAGGATCATCAGCGCCTCCGTGATCTTCTTAGCGAAGGTAGTCTTCTCCTTGTCTGTTGCGCTTGCACCTTGAATCTCCGTGCATTTCATAAGCTCCATCAGTCCCTTGTGTGTGAGGTCGATCTCAAAATGCCACCACCACAGCCCAAATCCAGGGTCACCCATGTACTTTTGGATGGACGATGACTCTGTCTTCTGCACCATATTGAACTTCTGCTGTGGACAATTTCAAGCTGCAAGGGCGAAGTCGTCCGGAGCAACACACCTGTGCGTTGCGGAAGCCGTGAACGTCTTGGTAGGCAGATCAGGGCTGTGGACCCATAACCCTTTGTCAGGAATGTGTCCTGGCGTGCTTTGATCCACCTAAATGCCCATGGCTGCTTAGTGCAAAGAGAATTCCAAGAAAGGGGTCTGCTTTGGATCACCACAACACCAAGGGAGTAGAATTCAGGTAGAATGCAGGTTGTGGAAACTGCGAAAGGCTGAACTCTATTAATGGTTAGTTATCTTGGTGAGATTAATCAGATTCTTACAGCCTGTGATCTAAGCTTACCAACGCACCTAAGAACGTCCAAAACGGAGCAGTAGATCCCCTACTACGGCCGTTGAAGTAACCCATGGTGGAGCCGCCCACTATGCACACGAACGGAAGTGACGGGAGGCACTTTGACGGTAGCCTGTCGAAGCGCCCTTCCTGGCCCTCCAATGTGGGGGGTGGCTCAACCTGGTCCAGGAGACCTCCCACGTCCATTCCTTTATGGACCACATGCCTTCGGAGCTCATTGAAGTCGAACTCGGACCACTGGTGGTGGAATTATCCTGTAACCAATGACGGACACCCAGATTCCACCCACCTACCACCCGAACTTCGGATAGGGCTAACTCTCTGGATTCTCAACCAGATTGAGCAAATGAAATCTCTAAACTGCATGGCAAACTCCAAAGATTCCAAATCTGCAGTCAAATCAGACATACAACCACTTTCCATTCAAACGAGGGAAACGGCAAACGGCATCCATAGCAGGGGTATTTTTTGACAAGAAAAGAAGCTGTTGCTTTACTCTTTTGTCCTGTTCTGCCTGTATATACCGATGATTTCAATTCTCTTGACTTTAACACAGAATAGTCTCTTCACACTGTTGGCCTTTGGTTCCGCGGCTTCACCGCCGTGTCTTCTCTCTGCTTGCTCAGTGCTTTCTTTTCCACCATCATCCACTCCGATCTCTCAGGTTCGCAGCTCTTCGCTCCATCAGCCTTGCTTCCTCGCTTAGCCTTGCTTAGCGCATCGCTCCCCCCATCAAGTCTGCACTCTCTGATCCAAAATTCTCTCAGTGTCTACCTGTTCACCTCTCCGTTCTACCTCAATCTGCAACTGGTCTATTGAGCCTTTGCGAATAAATCCCTTCATTACTCCTTACTTCCGTTAACACATTAGTATCTGTCGGGTCGCTCTGCTTCCACCTGCTTCTGCCATAACTCTTGCCGTTGCCTCCACTCGTCTGACAAACGTTTTCAAGTCCAAGACTACTGGAGCAAGCCAAATACAACAAGAGAAAGCCTAAGACAACTAGAGCAAGCCCAAGAGAATTGGAGAAAGACCAAACAACTGGAGCAAGCCCAAGACAACAGGAGCAAGCCCAAGATATTTGTAACAAGCCCAAGACAACTGAAGCAAACTCAAGACAACTGGAGCAAGCCCAAGACAATTGGGGCAAGGCCAAGACAACGGGAGCAAGGCCAAGACAACTGGGGCAAGGCCAAGACAACTAGAGCAAGGCCAAGACAACAGGAGCAAGACCAAGACAACTGGAGCAAGCCCAAGACAACTGGAGAAATCCCGAGACAACTGGAAAAAGGTCAAGATAACAGGAGGACGCCTAAGACAACTGGAGCATGCCAAAGACAACTAGATCAAGTCCAAGATAACTTGACAAAGCCCAAGACCACTGGAGCAACCCAAGACAACTGGAGAAAGCCCAAGACAACTGGAGCAAGCCCAAGACAACTGGAGCAAGCCCAATACAACTGGAGCAAGGCCAATACAACTGGATCAAGCCTTTGAAAATTGGAACAAAGCCAAGATAATTGGAGCAAGCACAAGAAAAATGGAGCAAGACCAAGATAACTGAAGCAAGGCCAAGACAGCTGGAGCAAGCCCAAGACAACTAGAGAAATTCCAAGACCACTAGAGAAAGTCCAAGACGAATGGAGCAAGGCCAAGACAAGTGGAACAAGCCCAAGAAAAATGGAGCAAGCCTAAGCTGGAGCAAGGCCAAGACAACTGGAGCAACCCCAAGACAACTGGAGCAAGCCCAAGAAGACTGGAGCAAGCCGAAGACAACTGGAGCAAGCCCAAGACAACTAGAGCAATACCAAGACAACTGGCGCAAACCCAAGACAACTGGATCAAGCCCAAGACAACTTGGGCAATCCAAAGAAAACTGGAGCAAGCCTGAGACAACTGGAGAAAGCCCAAGACAATTGGGGCAAGGCCAGGACGACTAGAGCAAGGCCAAGAATACTGGAGCAAGGCCAAGACATCAGGAGTAAGCCCAAGAAAACTGGAGCAAGCCCAAGGCAAATGGAGCAAGGCCGAGACAACTGAAGCAAGCCCAAGACAACTGGAGCACAGCTAAGACAACCCGAGCAGGGCCAAGACAACTACAGTAAGCCCAAGAAAACTAGAGCAAGCCCAAAAAAGTGGAGCAAGACCAAGAAAACTGGAGCAAGGCCAACAAAACTGGAGCAAGCGCAAGAAAATTGGAGCAAGCCCAAGACGACTGGAGCAAGCCCAAGACAACAGGAGCAAGCCCAAGACAACTAGAGCAAGACTAAGAAAACTGGAGCAAGCCCGAGACAACTGGAGCAAGCCCAAGACAACTGGGGCGAGGCCAAGAAAACTAGAGCAAGGCCAAGAACACCAGAGCAAGGCCAAGACATCTGGAGTAAGCCCAAGAAAACTGTAGCAAGCCCAAGACAAATGGAGCAAGGCTGAGACAACTGGAGCAAGCCCAAGACAACTGGAGCACGGCTAAGGCAACTGGAAAAGGGCAAAGACAACTGTTATGAGCCCAAGACAACTACAGCGAGGCCAAGACATCTTGAGCAAGCCCAAGAAAACTGGAGCAAGGCCAAGATAGCTGGAGAAAGCCCAAGGCAACTAGAGAAAGACCAAGACAACTGGAGTAAGCCCAAGATAACTGGAGCAAGCCCAAGACAACTGGAGCAAGTCCAAGACACCTGGAGCAAGCCCAAGACAACTTGAGCAAGCCCAAGAAAACTGGATAATAGCCAAGACAACTGGAGCAAGTCCAAGACAACTGGTGTAAGCCGAGGAGAACTGGAGCTAGGCCAAGAAAACTGGAGCAAGTCGAAGACAACTGGAGCAAATTGAAGAAAACTGGAGTAAGGCCAAGACAACTGGAGCAAGTCCAAGTCAGTTGGAGCAAGGCCAAGACGGCTTGAGCAAGGCCAAGGCAACTTTAGCAAGGCCAAGACAACTGGAGCAAGGTCTAGACAACTTGAGCAAGCCCAAGACAGCTGGAGCAAGGCCAAGACAAGTGGAGCAAACCCAAGAAAGCAGGTGAAAGGACAAGATTGCTGAAGCAAGGACAAGACAACTGGAGCAAGCCTAAGACAACTGGAGAAAGCCCAAAACAAATGGAGCGAAGCCAAGACAACTGGAGCAAGCCCAAGACAACTGGAGCAAGGGCAAGACAATTTGAGCAAGGTCATGACAATTGGAGCAAGTCCAAGACAACTGGAGCAAGCCCAAGACAACTGGAGCAAGCCCAAGAGAACTGGAGCAAGCCCAAGACAACTTGAGCAAGGCCAATACAACTGAAGCAATCCCAAGATATCTGGACCAAGAAAAAGACAAATGGAGCAAGCCCAAGACAAGTGGAGCAAGCCCAAGACAACTGGAGCAAGCCATAGACAACTGGAGCAAGGCTAAGACAACTGGAGCAAGCCCAAGACAACTGGAGCAGGGCAAAGACAACTGGAGAAAACTTAAGGCAACTTGAGAAAGCCCAAGACAACTGGAGCAAGCCCAAGACAACTGAAGCAACTCCAAGACACCTGGAGCAAGTCCAAGACAACTGGAGCAATCCCAAGACAACTTGAGCAAGCCCAAGACAACTGGAGCAACCTAAAGACAAGCCCAATAGAACTCAAGTAAATCCAAGGGAACTGGAGCAAGGCCAAGACAATTGGAGCAGGCCCAAGACAACTGGAGCAACCCAAAGACAAGCCCAATAAAACTCAAGTAAATCTAGGGGAACTGGAGCAAACCCAAGACAACAGGAGCAGGACCAAGACAACTGGAGCAAGCGAAAGACAACTGGAGCAAGGCCAAGACAACTGGAGCAAGGCTACGAAAACTGAAGTTAGCCCAACACAACTAGAGCAAGGCAAAGACAACTGGACCAAGCCCAAGAAAACATGAGCAGGCCCTAGACAAGTGGAGCAATTCCAAGACAATTGGAGAAAGCCCGAGACAACTGGAGCAAGGCCAAGAAAACTGAAGCACGCTCAAGTCAAGTGGAGCAAGCACAAGAAAACTGGAGCAATCCCAAGAAATCTAGAGCAAATCCAAGACAAATAAAGGAAGCCCAAGACTACTGGAGCAAGGCCAATACAACTGGAGCAAGCCCACAAAACCTGGAGCAAGGCCAAGACAGCTGGAGCAAGCCCAAGTAAACTGGAGCAAGCCCAAGACAACTGGAGCTAGGCCAAGATCACTGGAGCAAGGCCAAGACAAGTGAAGCAAGCCCAAGACAACTCGAGCAAGCCAAAGACAACTGGAGCAAGCCAAGACAACTAAAGCAATGTAAAAGAAGAAAGCGAGATCAAGACAACTGGGGCAAGGTCAAGACAACTGGAGTAGCTAAAGACAACAGGAGCAAGTCCAAGACAACTAGAGCAAGTCCAAAACAACTGGTACAAGGCTAATACAACAAGAGCAAGCCCAACACAACTGGAGCAAGCCCATGGCAACATGATTAAAGAAAAGACAACTGGAGCAAGCCCAAGACACCTGGAGGAAGCCTCGGACAACTGCAGCAAGGCCATGACAACTGGAGCAAGCCCAAGAGCACTGGAGCAAGCCCAAGAAAGCTCGAGAAAGCCCCAAACATCTGGAACAAGCCCAAGACAACTGGAGGAAGGCAAAGATAAGTGGAGCAAGCCAAAGACAACAGGAGCAAGCCCAAGAAAATCGGAGCGAGTCCAAGACAAGTGGAGCAAGGTCAAGATAAATAGATCAAGGTCAACACAACTGGAGCAAGGCCAATACAATTGGAGCAAGCCCAAGACAATTGGAGCAAGTCCATGTCAACTAGAGCAAGTCCAAGACAACTGGAGCAAGCCCAAGACAACTGGAGCAAGGCCAAGACAACTGGAGAAAGGCCAAAATAACTAGAACAACCCCAAGACATTTGGAGCAAGTCCAAGGCAACTGGAGCAAGCCAAGACAACTGGAGCAAGACCAAGACAACCGGAGCAAGCCCAATCCAATGGGAGCAAGGCCAACACAACTGGAGCAAGGCCAAGACAAGTGGAGCAAGCCCAAAACAACTGGAGCAAGTCGAAGAAAACTGGAGCAAGGCCAAGACAACTGGAGAAAGTCCAAGAGATTTGGAGCAAGGCCAAGACAGCTGGAGCAAGCCCAAGATAGCTGGAGCAAGCCCAAGACATTAGGAGCAAGCCGATGAAATATACAGCAATTGATGGATATGAGAGTGCCAGAAAGTGACAAAAATAGGTTGCTCGATAAAAATAATCTGGCATAACAGTTGCATAGAGGATGTTTCACAGGTTCTAACGCACTTTACGGAACTCAATTTGGAGTCCGTTTGAGTGAGATATGGATTTCCAAAGTTTGGAGATCATGAGTCGGGTTCAAGGGACGACCTGAGCACTTTGAGCTCAAAAGGCGGCAGGATTATTGGCCAGGACGGCTGAGAGCGGCCTTCAAGGAGAAAAGACGGCTGGAGGAAGTCCAAGAGACTTCAAGGAAGGACCAGTCCACGATTATTAGCCATGCAGGCCATGTGAGACATAATTCTCTTGTGTGACAAGGTGACTGCCGCTCATCCCGCTAGGCTAGGAGTGTGCTAGAGGGTGAGCTTTGACAGAGTGGATCTCAGTGCTCCCTTAGCCAAATGAGGCATATAAGGGCTTGTTAGAAAGCTGTGATGATTTACTTTCTCAATCAAGAGTTGATTTTGACATTCGCATTCTCTGCAAGCCTACATTTTCTTCCGTAATTTCTGTTTGTGCAACCTACAACTTCCTCTCACAAACAGTTGGTCCTGCCTAGGCGGCTCTTAGTGAGCCTGATCACCTCCCTGAGGGCTGCCCCAGTTTCTATCAGTGGTATGAGAGCTAGGACAAGGCTTTGTCTCATCCTTGAGACATTCCTTGCACCCTATTGTGTGAGAGAGCCGTTTGTGGGCTGAACGTTGCACTACCATGGCGACATCCGCTGTGGTGGCCGGCGTCAACATCGCCAAGTTCGAAGGCAAGAAATTCTTCAACTGGAGCAACAACATGAAGATGGTGCTGATGGAGAAGGGTCTCTGGAGCCAGGTGGATGAGAAGGAGCAAGAACCAGCAGAAAGCTCCCTCTCCCCTGTCGAGGCCCGTACCTACCGCGAGAAGCGTGAGCGCGCCCTCGCCACCATCTACCTCCACCTCGCCGAACGGCAGCAACTCCTCGTCCGTGGCATCCTCACGCCAAAGGAGGTTTGGAAAAAGCTTGAGTCCACTTATGCTTCCAAGTCAATCCTCATGAATATGCAGCTGCGTCGTCGCTTTCACACTGTGAAGATGGATGAGTCCGGATCCATGATTGACTACATCAACATGGTGAAGTCTCTCTCTGACCAGCTTGCTGCGATTGAGGACCCTGTCAAGGAGCGTGTGCTCATACTAACCATCCTCTCTGGCCTTCCTAGCTGCTACACTCCTCTCATTGTTGCCCTGGACCAGCGTAGCGACAAGCTCTCTCTCAACGATGTGGAGGAGAGCTTGCTGTTTGAGGAGGAGCGGCGCAAGGGAGAGGAGGGCGGAAGCGGACTGGACGTCTCTCTCATCACCAACTTTGGTCATGGGGGCGGTGCTACATCAACCAGGACCAACGGCGGAGGAGGAAAGAAGAAGGGGAACTGCCACTACTGCAAGAAGCCGGGCCATTGGGCGCGCGAATGCCGGAAGAAGAAGGCGGACCTTGCGGCTGGAGTGGGAGCGGGAAAACAGTCCGACGCTTCCGCGAACGCCGCAGATTGGGAGAGTGGATTCGTNACAACCATCCGGGTCCTGCACGTCTCCGACAACACCGCCCTGTTCTGGATCATCGACTCGGGAGCCACGCGGCACATGACGTGTCGCCGGGAGTGGTTCGTTGTCTACACCGTCATTGAGCCTCGTCGGGTGTACATGGGGGACAACCATGTGCAAATGGCGGTTGGGGAGGGTGAGATTGTGTTTTGTGCTTCCGTTGAGGGCAAGCACGTGGAACGTCGTGTCAAGGGGGTGCTCCATGTTCCAGGGCTGGCAGCTAACCTCCTCTCTGTCTCATCTCTCATCTCCGAAGGCATGCAGGTTCGCTTTGAGAATGGTGGCTGCACCATCTCTGCAAGTGCGGGGCGTGTGCTTACAAAAGCGGACAAGGAGGACGGTCTTTACCGCCTCTACGTGGCATCGGAGAAGGAAGCCGACTCAGCGTTGGCGGCGAGAGAGGGAAAACACGACATCGGCCTGTGGCACCGCCGGCTCGGTCACCTCGGCTTTGGCGCCATCATCTCCATGCAGCAGATGGTCCGCGGCCTGGAGCTCAAGGGGGTGAAGCAGCCTGGTGCATCGGCTTGTGAGAGCTGCATTGAAGGGAAGCAAGCCCGCTCTCCTTTCACGGGGGATGGGAAGGGCGCGACTGAGCTTCTCTCACTCGTTCATTCTGATTTGTGCGGTCCCATGCCATCACAATCCTTGTCCGGCAAGTTGTACTTTGTCATGTTCATTGATTACAAGTCGAGGAAGACGTGGGTGTCATTCCTGGCTGGAAAGGATGAGTGTTTTGATGCTTTCAAGGTGTAGATTGCTGCTGCACAGAATGAGAGTGGCAGGCGGTTGAAGGTGCTTCGCACCGATGGTGGAGGAGAGTACCTCTCCAACGAATTCCGCACCTTCCTCAAGCGTCGCGGGATCAAGCACGAGGTCACCCCACCTGGAACACCGCAGCTGAACGGCGTGGCTGAACGCGCGAACCGCACGCTCATGGAGCGTGTTCGCAGCATGCTCCAAGACGCGGGGCTCCCGCCAACCTTTTGGGCGGAAGCGGTCAATACCGCCGTGTACCTGAAAAACCGAAGCCCTACGCGCGCCGTGCCGCTGATGACACCGGAGGAGGCGTGGACGGGATGCAAGCCAACAGTGACGCACTTGAAAGTCTTTGGGTGTGGCGCATTTGTGCACGTGCCTGCCGGCAGCCGTAACAAGCTGGACGCAAAGTCGGTGAAGGCTGCCTTCCTCGGCTACGACACAATGGGATACCGCCTCTACAACCTCCCCGCACGCAAGATCATCCGCAGCCGTGACGTGGTCTTCCAAGAGGAAGTGAAGGGCTGGACTTGGAGCCCTATGTCGGCAGTTTTGCTTGCTCCTGCACTTGTACCAGAAGTGGGAGAAGTACCGGAAGCAGAAGAGGGCGGTGCAGAAGATGGCGGTGACAGCGGCAACGACAAGGAGGTGGAGGGAGCTGAGAAGGAGAAGGAGCCGGTAGCATGATGAGGAGGAGCAGCAAAGCAACGCACAGCAGCTGCCACGACGATCTGCACGCCTCAACAAAGGTGCAAATGACAGTGGGGAGCCGCTGAGGCAATCCGAGCGCCTTGCAAACAAATAGAGGCCACTGGAGGACCTGTGCACTGTTCCACCACCAACGGACTCGTCTGACCTCGAGCTTCTCTTCCTCACAGTCACCGATGACCCAGCCACATTCGCTGAAGCCATGCGCAGCGCCGAGGCGGCAGATTGGCGTGCCGCAGCAGATGAGGAGTATGGTGCACTCATGAAGAACGGCACCTGGA
>SZWC01034595.1:0-18060 GCA_023375785.1 Penium margaritaceum | reverse complement strand
CCGCAACCAGTTTGCACCACTCCGCAACCAGTTTGCACCATTCCGCAACCAGTTTGCACAACTCCGCAACCAGTTCGCACCACTCCGCAACGAGTTCCCACCACTCCGCTACCAGTTCGCACCACTCGGCAACCAGTTCGCACCACTCCGCAACCCGTTCGTACCACTCCGCACCCAGTTCGCACCACTTTAAAACTTGTTCGCACCACACCGCAACCAGCTTGCACCACTCTGCAACCAGTTCACACCACTCCGAAAGCAGTTTGCACCACTCTGTAACCGGCTCGCATCTGTCTGCAACCAGTTCGCACCACTCCGCAGCCAGTTCGCACCACTCTGCAAGCAATTCGCACCACTCCGAAACCAGTGCGCACCACTCCGCAACCAGTTCGCAGCAATCCGCAACCAGTTCCCACCACCCCGCAACCAGTTCGCACCACTCCGCAACCAGTTCGCACCACTCCGTAACCAGTTCGCACCACTTTGCAACCAGTTCGCACCACTTTGCAACCAGTTCGCACCACTCTGCAACCAGTTCGCACCACTCCACAACCCGTTCGCACCCCTCCGCAACCAGTTC
This sequence comes from Penium margaritaceum, assembly GCA_023375785.1. NCBI lineage: Eukaryota > Viridiplantae > Streptophyta > Zygnematophyceae > Desmidiales > Peniaceae > Penium > Penium margaritaceum. Next base: position 17,480 of record SZWC01034595.1, on the reverse strand, counting down.
GCACCACTCCGCTACCAGTTCGCACCACTCCACAACCCGTTCGCACCCCTCCGCAACCAGTTCGCACCACTCCGCTACCAGTTCGCACCACTCCACAACCCGTTCGCACCCCTCCGCAACCAGTTCGCACCACTCCGCTACCAGTTCGCACCACTCCACAACCCGTTCGCACCCCTCCGCAACCAGTTCGCACCACTCCGCTACCAGTTCGCACCACTCCACAACCCGTTCGCACCCCTCCGCAACCAGTTCGCACCACTCCGCTACCAGTTCGCACCACTCCACAACCCGTTCGCACCCCTCCGCAACCAGTTCGCACCACTCCGCTACCAGTTCGCACCACTCCACAACCCGTTCGCACCCCTCCGCAACCAGTTCGCACCACTCCGCTACCAGTTCGCACCACTCCACAACCCGTTCGCACCCCTCCGCAACCAGTTCGCACCACTCCGCTACCAGTTCGCACCACTCCACAACCCGTTCGCACCCCTCCGCAACCAGTTCGCACCACTCCGCTACCAGTTCGCACCACTCCACAACCCGTTCGCACCCCTCCGCAACCAGTTCGCACCACTCCGCTACCAGTTCGCACCACTCCACAACCCGTTCGCACCCCTCCGCAACCAGTTCGCACCACTCCGCTACCAGTTCGCACCACTCCACAACCCGTTCGCACCCCTCCGCAACCAGTTCGCACCACTCCGCTACCAGTTCGCACCACTCCACAACCCGTTCGCACCCCTCCGCAACCAGTTCGCACCACTCCGCTACCAGTTCGCACCACTCCACAACCCGTTCGCACCCCTCCGCAACCAGTTCGCACCACTCCGCTACCAGTTCGCACCACTCCACAACCCGTTCGCACCCCTCCGCAACCAGTTCGCACCACTCCGCTACCAGTTCGCACCACTCCACAACCCGTTCGCACCCCTCCGCAACCAGTTCGCACCACTCCGCTACCAGTTCGCACCACTCCACAACCCGTTCGCACCCCTCCGCAACCAGTTCGCACCACTCCGCTACCAGTTCGCACCACTCCACAACCCGTTCGCACCCCTCCGCAACCAGTTCGCACCACTCCGCTACCAGTTCGCACCACTCCACAACCCGTTCGCACCCCTCCGCAACCAGTTCGCACCACTCCGCTACCAGTTCGCACCACTCCACAACCCGTTCGCACCCCTCCGCAACCAGTTCGCACCACTCCGCTACCAGTTCGCACCACTCCACAACCCGTTCGCACCCCTCCGCAACCAGTTCGCACCACTCCGCTACCAGTTCGCACCACTCCACAACCCGTTCGCACCCCTCCGCAACCAGTTCGCACCACTCCGCTACCAGTTCGCACCACTCCACAACCCGTTCGCACCCCTCCGCAACCAGTTCGCACCACTCCGCTACCAGTTCGCACCACTCCACAACCCGTTCGCACCCCTCCGCAACCAGTTCGCACCACTCCGCTACCAGTTCGCACCACTCCACAACCCGTTCGCACCCCTCCGCAACCAGTTCGCACCACTCCGCTACCAGTTCGCACCACTCCACAACCCGTTCGCACCCCTCCGCAACCAGTTCGCACCACTCCGCTACCAGTTCGCACCACTCCACAACCCGTTCGCACCCCTCCGCAACCAGTTCGCACCACTCCGCTACCAGTTCGCACCACTCCACAACCCGTTCGCACCCCTCCGCAACCAGTTCGCACCACTCCGCAACCAGTTCGCACCACTCCGCAACCAGTTCGCACCACTCCGCTACCAGTTCGCACCACTCCACAACCCGTTCGCACCACTCCGCAACGAGTTCCTACCACTCCGCAACCAGTTTGCACCATTCCGCAACCAGTTTGCACAACTCTGCAACCAGTTCACACCACTCCGCACCGAGTTCCCACCACTCCGCTACCAGTTCGCACCACTCGGCAACCAGTTTGCACCACTCCGCAACCCGTTCGTACCACTCCGCACCCAGTTCGCATCACTCCAAAACTTGTTCGCACCAAACTGCAACCAGCTCGCACCACTCTGCAACCAGTTCACACCACTCCGAAAGCACTTTGCACCACTCTGTAACCGGCTCGCATCTGTCTGCAACCAGTTCGCACCACTCCGCAGCCAGTTCGCACCCCTCCGCAAACAATTCGCACCACTCCGAAACCAGTTCGCACCACTCCGCAACCAGTTCGCAGCACTCCGCAACCAGTTCCCACCACCCCGCAACCAGTTCGCACCACTCCGCAACCAGTTCACACCACTCCGTAACCAGTTCGCACCACTTTGCAACCAGTTCGCACCACTTTGCAACCAGTTCGCACCACTCTGCAACCAGTTCGCACCACTCCGCAACCAGTTCACACCACTCCGTAACCAGTTCGCACCACTTTGCAACCAGTTCGCACCACTTTGCAACCAGTTCGCACCACTCTGCAACCAGTTCGCACCACTCGCAAGCCAGTTTGTTCCACTCTGCGAACAATTTGCACCACTCTGCAACTAGTTCGCACCACTCAGAAACCCGTTTGCACCACTCTGCAACCAGTTCGTACCACTCTGCAACCAGTTCGCACCACTCCGCAACCAGTTCGCACCACTCCACAACCAGTTTGCACCACTCCGTAACTAGTTTGCACCACTCTGTAACAAGTGCGCACCACTCCACAACCAATTTTCCCCACTCCGCAACCAGTTCGCACCACTCCGTTACCAGTTCGCACCACCCCTCAACCAGTTCTCACCACTCCGCATTCCATTTGCACCAGTCCACAACCAGTCGCACCACTCCTCAACCAGTTCGCACCACTCCGCAACCAGTTTGCACCACTCCGCAACCAGTTCGCACCACTCCGCGACCAGATTGCACCACTCCGCAACCAGTTCGCACCACTCCGCGACCAGATTGCACCACTCCGCAACCAGTTCGCACCACTCCGCGACCAGATTGCACCACTCCGCAACCAGTTCGCACCACTCCGCGACCAGATTGCACCACTCCGCAACCAGTTCGCACCACTCCGCGACCAGATTGCACCACTCCGCAACCAGTTCGCACCACTCCGCGACCAGATTGCACCACTCCGCAACCAGTTCGCACCACTCCGCGACCAGATTGCACCACTCCGCAACCAGTTCGCACCACTCCGCGACCAGATTGCACCACTCCGCAACCAGTTCGCACCACTCCGCGACCAGATTGCACCACTCCGCAACCAGTTCGCACCACTCCGCGACCAGATTGCACCACTCCGCAACCAGTTCGCACCACTCCGCGACCAGATTGCACCACTCCGCAACCAGTTCGCACCACTCCGCGACCAGATTGCACCACTCCGCAACCAGTTCGCACCACTCCGCGACCAGATTGCACCACTCCGCAACCAGTTCGCACCACTCCGCGACCAGATTGCACCACTCCGCAACCAGTTCGCACCACTCCGCGACCAGATTGCACCACTCCGCAACCAGTTCGCACCACTCCGCGACCAGATTGCACCACTCCGCAACCAGTTCGCACCACTCCGCGACCAGATTGCACCACTCCGCAACCAGTTCGCACCACTCCGCGACCAGATTGCACCACTCCGCAACCAGTTCGCACCACTCCGCGACCAGATTGCACCACTCCGCAACCAGTTCGCACCACTCCGCGACCAGATTGCACCACTCCGCAACCAGTTCGCACCACTCCGCGACCAGATTGCACCACTCCGCAACCAGTTCGCACCACTCCGCGACCAGATTGCACCACTCCGCAACCAGTTCGCACCACTCCGCGACCAGATTGCACCACTCCGCAACCAGTTCGCACCACTCCGCGACCAGATTGCACCACTCCGCAACCAGTTCGCACCACTCCGCGACCAGATTGCACCACTCCGCAACCAGTTCGCACCACTCCGCGACCAGATTGCACCACTCCGCAACCAGTTCGCACCACTCCGCGACCAGATTGCACCACTCCGCAACCAGTTCGCACCACTCCGCGACCAGATTGCACCACTCCGCAACCAGTTCGCACCACTCCGCGACCAGATTGCACCACTCCGCAACCAGTTCGCACCACTCCGCGACCAGATTGCACCACTCCGCAACCAGTTCGCACCACTCCACAACCAGTTTGCACCACTCCGTAACTAGTTTGCACCACTCTGTAACAAGTGCGCACCACTCCACAACCAATTTTCCCCACTCCGCAACCAGTTCGCACCACTCCGCTACCAGTTCGCACCACTCCGCAACCAGTTCGCACCACACCACTCCGCAACCAGTTTCCACTACTCCGCAACCTGTTGGCACCACTCTGCAACCAGTTCGCAACACTCCGCAACTAGTTCGCACCACTCCTCAACCAGTTCGCACCACTCGGCAACCAGTTGGCACCACTCCAAAACCAGTTCGCACCACTCCACAACCAGTTGGCACCACTCTGCAACCAGTTTCCACCACTCAGCAACCAGTTCGCACCACTCCGCAACCAGTTCGCGCCACTTCGCAGCCAGTTCCATCCACTCCACAGCCAGTTTTCAACAATCCGAAACCTGTTCGCACCACTCCGGAACCAGTTGGCATCACTCCGCAACCAGTTCGCACCACTCCGCAACCAGTTTGCACCACTCCTCAACCAGTTCGCACCACTCCGCGACCAGATTGCACCACTCCGCAACCAGTTCGCACCACTCCGCAACCGGTTTGCACCTCTCCGCAAGCAGTTCGCACCAATCCGCAACCAGTTCACACCACTCCTCAACACGTTTCACCACTCTGCAACCAGTGCGCAACAATCCGCAACCAGTTTGCACCATGCGGCATTCAGTTTGCACCACTCCGCAACCAGTTGCTATCACTCCGCAACCTGTTTGCACCTCTCCGCAACCAGTTAACACCACACCGCAACCAGTTGGCACCACTCCACAACCAGTTCACACCAATCCGCAACAAGTTGGCACCACTCCGCAACCAGTTCGCACTACTCCGTAACCAGTTTGCAGCACTCCGCAACCAATTTGCACCACTCCGAAACTAGTTCGCACCACTCCGCAATCAGTTCGCACCACCCTGCAACCAGTATGCACCACTCCGCATCTCGTTTGCACCATTCTGCAAGCCATTTGCACCACTCCCCAACCAGTTTGCACCACTCCGCAACCAGTTTGCACCGCTCTTCAACCAGTTCGCACCACTCCGCAACCAGTTTCCACCTTTCTGCGACCTGTTCGCACCAGTTCGCAACCAGTTTGCACCACTCCGGAACCGGTTCGCACCACTCCGCAACCAGCTCGTACCAAACCACTCCGCAAAGAGTTCACACCATTCCGCAACCAGTTGGCACCAGTCCGCAACCACTTCGAAACACTCCGCAACCAGTTCGCACCACTCCGAAACCAGTTCGCACCACTCCGCAACCAGTTGGCCCAACTTTAAAACCAGTTCGCACCACTCCACAACAAGTTGGCACCACTCAGCAACCAGTTTGCACCACTCCACATTCAGTTCGCACCACTCCGCAACCAGTTTGCACCACTCAGAAACCAGTTCGCACCACTCTGCATTCAATTCGCACCACTCCGCAACAAGTTGGCACCACTCCGCAACAAGTTCCCACCACTCCGCAACCAGTTCCCACCACTCCGCAACCAGATCGCACCATTCTGCAGCCAGTTCAAACCACTCCGCAATCAGTTTGCACCACTCCACAACCAGTCCGCACCACTCCACATCCAGTTCGCAACACTGCGCAACCCGTTCGCACCACTCTCCAACCAGTTTGCACCAATCTGCAACCAGTTTGCACCACTCCGCAACCACTTCCCACCACACCACTCTGCAGCCAGTTCGCACCACTCCGCAACCAGTTGGCACCACCCCGCAACAAGTTCGCAACACTCCTCAACCAGTTCCCAGCACTCCGCAACCAGTTCGCACCACTCCACAACCAGTTGGCACTACTCCGCATTCGGTTGGCACCATTGCGCAACCAGTTCGCACCACTCCGCATTCCGTTTGCACCACTCCGCAACCGGTTTGCACCACTCGGAAACCAGTTCGCACCACTCCGCAACCAGTTCACACCACTCGACAACAAGTTGGCACCACTTTGCAGCCAGTTCGCACCACTCCGCAACCAGTTCGCACCACTCCGCAACCAGATCGCACCATTCTGCAGCCAGTTCGCACCACTCCACAATCAGTTCGCACGACTCCGCAACCAGTTCGCACCACTCCGCAACCAGTTCACACCACTCCACAACCAGTTGGCACCACTTTGCAGCCAGTTCGCACCACTCCGCAACCAGGTCGCACCACTCCGCAACCAGATCGCACCATTCTGCAGCCAGTTCGCACCACTCCACAATCAGTTCGCACGACTCCGCAACCAGTTCGCACCACTCCGCAACCAGTTCACACCACTCCACAACCAGTTGGCACCACTTTGCAGCCAGTTCGCACCACTCCGCAACCAGGTCGCACCACTCCGCAACCAGTTCGCACCACTCTGCAACCAGTTCACACCACACAGCTACCAGTTCGCACTACTCCGCATCCCGTTTGCACCACTCCGCAACCAGTTTGCACCACTCCACATCCAGTTCGCACCACTCCACAACCAGTTCGCACCACTTGGCAACCAGTTCGCACCAATTCGCCACCAGTTCGCACCACTTCGCAACCAGGTCGCACCACTTCACAACCAGTTCGCACCTCTCCGCAACCGGTTCGCACTACTCCGCATTCAGTTCGCACCACACCACTTCGCAACCAGTTTCCACCACTCCGCAACCAGTTGGCACCACTCCGCAACCAGTTCGCAATACTCGGTAACCAGTTTGCACCACTATGCAACCAGTTCGTACCACTCCGCAACCATTGGCACCACTCCAAAACCAGCTCGCACCACTCCACAACCAGTTGGCACCAGTCTGCAACCAGTTCGCACCACTCCGCAACCAGTTCTCACCACTCCTCAACCAGTTCGGACCACTCCGCGACCAGATTGCACCACTCCGCAACCAGTTCGCACCACTCCGCAACCAGTTTGAACCTCTCCGAAAGTAGTTTGCACCACTCCGCAACCAGTTCGCACCACTCCTCAACACGTTTCACCAATCCGCAACCAGTTGGCACCACCCCACAACCAGTTCTCTCCACTCCGCAACAAGCTGGCAGCACCCCGCAACCAGTTCGCACCACTCTGCAACCAGTTCGCACTACTTTGCAACGAGTTCGCACCACTCTGCATCCAATTTGCACCACTCCGAACCAGTTCGCACCACTCTGCAACCAGTTCGCACCACCCTGCAACCAGTATGCACCACTCCGCAACCCGTTTGCACCACTCCGCAAGCCATTCGCACCACTCCGCAACCTGTTTCCACCACTCCGCATCCAAATTGCACCACTCTGCATCAAGGTCGCACCACTCCGCAACCTGTTTCCACCACTCCGCATCCAAATTGCACCACTCTGCATCAAGGTCGCACCACTCCGCAACCAGTTTGCACCAATCTGCAACCAGTTCGCACCACTTTGCAACCAGTCCGCACCACTCCGGAACCGGTTCGCACCACTCCGCAACCACTTCCCACCACACCACTCTGCAACCAGTTTGCACCACTCCGCAACCAGTTGGCACCACCCCGCAACGAGTTCCCACCACTCCGCAACCTGTTCGCACCACTCCACAACCAGTCGGCACCACTTCGCATTCGGTTGGCACCATTCCGCAACCAGTTTGCACCACTCCGCATTCATTTCGCACCACTCCGCAGCCAGTTTGCACCACTCGGAAACCAGTTCGCACCACTCCGCAACCAGTTCACACCACTCCACAACAAGTTGGCACCACTCCGCAGCCAGTTTGCACCACTCCGCAACCTGTTTGCACCACTCCGCAACCAGTTCGCACCACTCCGCAACCAGTTCACACCACTCCACAACAAGTTGGCACCACTCCGCAGCCAGTTTGCACCACTCCGCAACCTGTTTGCACCACTCCGCAACCAGATCGCACCATTCTGCAGCCAGTTCGCACCACTCCGCAACCAGTTTGCACCACTCCGCAACCAGTTCGCACCACTCCACAACCAGTTTGCACCGCTCCGCAACCCGTTCGCACCACTCCGCAACCAGTTCGCACCATTCCGCAACCAGTTGGCACCACTCCAGAACCAGTTCGCACCACTCCACAACCAGTTGGCACCTCTCCGCAACCAGTTCATAACTCCGCAACCAGTTTATACCACTCCACAACCAGTTCGCACAACTCCGCAACCAGTTTGCACCCCTCCGCAACCAATACGCACCACTACGCAACCAGGACGCACCACTCCATGTCCAGTTGGCACCACTCCCTAACCAGTTCGCACCGCTCCGCATTCAGTTCGCACCACTCCGCAACCAGTTTGCACCACTCGGAAACCAGACCGCACCACTCCGCAACCAGTTCGCACCACTCCGCAACCTGGTTGCGGAGTGATGCGACCTGGTTGCGGAGTGATGCGACCTGGTTGCGGAGTGATGCGACCTGGTTGCGGAGTGATGCGACCTGGTTGCGGAGTGATGCGACCTGGTTGCGGAGTGATGCGACCTGGTTGCGGAGTGATGCGACCTGGTTGCGGAGTGATGCGACCTGGTTGCGGAGTGATGCGACCTGGTTGCGGAGTGATGCGACCTGGTTGCGGAGTGATGCGACCTGGTTGCGGAGTGATGCGACCTGGTTGCGGAGTGATGCGACCTGGTTGCGGAGTGATGCGACCTGGTTGCGGAGTGATGCGACCTGGTTGCGGAGTGATGCGACCTGGTTGCGGAGTGATGCGACCTGGTTGCGGAGTGATGCGACCTGGTTGCGGAGTGATGCGACCTGGTTGCGGAGTGATGCGACCTGGTTGCGGAGTGATGCGACCTGGTTGCGGAGTGATGCGACCTGGTTGCGGAGTGATGCGACCTGGTTGCGGAGTGATGCGACCTGGTTGCGGAGTGATGCGACCTGGTTGCGGAGTGATGCGACCTGGTTGCGGAGTGATGCGACCTGGTTGCGGAGTGATGCGACCTGGTTGCGGAGTGATGCGACCTGGTTGCGGAGTGATGCGACCTGGTTGCGGAGTGATGCGACCTGGTTGCGGAGTGATGCGACCTGGTTGCGGAGTGATGCGACCTGGTTGCGGAGTGATGCGACCTGGTTGCGGAGTGATGCGACCTGGTTGCGGAGTGATGCGACCTGGTTGCGGAGTGATGCGACCTGGTTGCGGAGTGATGCGACCTGGTTGCGGAGTGATGCGACCTGGTTGCGGAGTGATGCGACCTGGTTGCGGAGTGATGCGACCTGGTTGCGGAGTGATGCGACCTGGTTGCGGAGTGATGCGACCTGGTTGCGGAGTGATGCGACCTGGTTGCGGAGTGATGCGACCTGGTTGCGGAGTGATGCGACCTGGTTGCGGAGTGATGCGACCTGGTTGCGGAGTGATGCGACCTGGTTGCGGAGTGATGCGACCTGGTTGCGGAGTGATGCGACCTGGTTGCGGAGTGATGCGACCTGGTTGCGGAGTGATGCGACCTGGTTGCGGAGTGATGCGACCTGGTTGCGGAGTGATGCGACCTGGTTGCGGAGTGATGCGACCTGGTTGCGGAGTGATGCGACCTGGTTGCGGAGTGATGCGACCTGGTTGCGGAGTGATGCGACCTGGTTGCGGAGTGATGCGACCTGGTTGCGGAGTGATGCGACCTGGTTGCGGAGTGATGCGACCTGGTTGCGGAGTGATGCGACCTGGTTGCGGAGTGATGCGACCTGGTTGCGGAGTGATGCGACCTGGTTGCGGAGTGATGCGACCTGGTTGCGGAGTGATGCGACCTGGTTGCGGAGTGATGCGACCTGGTTGCGGAGTGATGCGACCTGGTTGCGGAGTGATGCGACCTGGTTGCGGAGTGATGCGACCTGGTTGCGGAGTGATGCGACCTGGTTGCGGAGTGATGCGACCTGGTTGCGGAGTGATGCGACCTGGTTGCGGAGTGATGCGACCTGGTTGCGGAGTGATGCGACCTGGTTGCGGAGTGATGCGACCTGGTTGCGGAGTGATGCGACCTGGTTGCGGAGTGATGCGACCTGGTTGCGGAGTGATGCGACCTGGTTGCGGAGTGATGCGACCTGGTTGCGGAGTGATGCGACCTGGTTGCGGAGTGATGCGACCTGGTTGCGGAGTGATGCGACCTGGTTGCGGAGTGATGCGACCTGGTTGCGGAGTGATGCGACCTGGTTGCGGAGTGATGCGACCTGGTTGCGGAGTGATGCGACCTGGTTGCGGAGTGATGCGACCTGGTTGCGGAGTGATGCGACCTGGTTGCGGAGTGATGCGACCTGGTTGCGGAGTGATGCGACCTGGTTGCGGAGTGATGCGACCTGGTTGCGGAGTGATGCGACCTGGTTGCGGAGTGATGCGACCTGGTTGCGGAGTGATGCGACCTGGTTGCGGAGTGATGCGACCTGGTTGCGGAGTGATGCGACCTGGTTGCGGAGTGATGCGACCTGGTTGCGGAGTGATGCGACCTGGTTGCGGAGTGATGCGACCTGGTTGCGGAGTGATGCGACCTGGTTGCGGAGTGATGCGACCTGGTTGCGGAGTGATGCGACCTGGTTGCGGAGTGATGCGACCTGGTTGCGGAGTGATGCGACCTGGTTGCGGAGTGATGCGACCTGGTTGCGGAGTGATGCGACCTGGTTGCGGAGTGATGCGACCTGGTTGCGGAGTGATGCGACCTGGTTGCGGAGTGATGCGACCTGGTTGCGGAGTGATGCGACCTGGTTGCGGAGTGATGCGACCTGGTTGCGGAGTGATGCGACCTGGTTGCGGAGTGATGCGACCTGGTTGCGGAGTGATGCGACCTGGTTGCGGAGTGATGCGACCTGGTTGCGGAGTGATGCGACCTGGTTGCGGAGTGATGCGACCTGGTTGCGGAGTGATGCGACCTGGTTGCGGAGTGATGCGACCTGGTTGCGGAGTGATGCGACCTGGTTGCGGAGTGATGCGACCTGGTTGCGGAGTGATGCGACCTGGTTGCGGAGTGATGCGACCTGGTTGCGGAGTGATGCGACCTGGTTGCGGAGTGATGCGACCTGGTTGCGGAGTGATGCGACCTGGTTGCGGAGTGATGCGACCTGGTTGCGGAGTGATGCGACCTGGTTGCGGAGTGATGCGACCTGGTTGCGGAGTGATGCGACCTGGTTGCGGAGTGATGCGACCTGGTTGCGGAGTGATGCGACCTGGTTGCGGAGTGATGCGACCTGGTTGCGGAGTGATGCGACCTGGTTGCGGAGTGATGCGACCTGGTTGCGGAGTGATGCGACCTGGTTGCGGAGTGATGCGACCTGGTTGCGGAGTGATGCGACCTGGTTGCGGAGTGATGCGACCTGGTTGCGGAGTGATGCGACCTGGTTGCGGAGTGATGCGACCTGGTTGCGGAGTGATGCGACCTGGTTGCGGAGTGATGCGACCTGGTTGCGGAGTGATGCGACCTGGTTGCGGAGTGATGCGACCTGGTTGCGGAGTGATGCGACCTGGTTGCGGAGTGATGCGACCTGGTTGCGGAGTGATGCGACCTGGTTGCGGAGTGATGCGACCTGGTTGCGGAGTGATGCGACCTGGTTGCGGAGTGATGCGACCTGGTTGCGGAGTGATGCGACCTGGTTGCGGAGTGATGCGACCTGGTTGCGGAGTGATGCGACCTGGTTGCGGAGTGATGCGACCTGGTTGCGGAGTGATGCGACCTGGTTGCGGAGTGATGCGACCTGGTTGCGGAGTGATGCGACCTGGTTGCGGAGTGATGCGACCTGGTTGCGGAGTGATGCGACCTGGTTGCGGAGTGATGCGACCTGGTTGCGGAGTGATGCGACCTGGTTGCGGAGTGATGCGACCTGGTTGCGGAGTGATGCGACCTGGTTGCGGAGTGATGCGACCTGGTTGCGGAGTGATGCGACCTGGTTGCGGAGTGATGCGACCTGGTTGCGGAGTGATGCGACCTGGTTGCGGAGTGATGCGACCTGGTTGCGGAGTGGCGCGAACTGGTTGCGGAGTGGTGCAAACAGGTTGCGGAGTGGTGCGAACTGGTTGAGGAGTGGTGTGAACTGGTTGAGGAGTGGTGCGAAGTGGTTGCGGAGTGGTGCGAAAAGGTTGCGGAGTGGTGCAAACAGTTTGAGGAGTGGTGCGAACTGGTTGCGGAGTGGTGCGAACTGGTCGCGGGGTAGTGCGAACTGGTTGCGGAGTGGTCCGAACTGGTTGCGGAATGGTGTGAACTGGGTGTGGAGTGGTGCGAACTGGTTGCGGAGGGTGCAAGCTGGTTGCGGAGTGGTGGGAACTGGTGGCAAAGTGGTGAGAACTGGTTGCGGAGTGGTGCAATCTGGTTGCGGTGTGGTACGAGCTGGTTGCGGAGTGGTGCGAACTGGTTGTGGAGTGGTGCGAACTGGTTGCTGAGTGGTGCGAACTGGTTGCAGAGTTGTGCGACCTGATTGGAGAGAGGTGCGAACTGGTTGCGGAGTGGTGCAAACTGGTTGCAGAGTGGTGCGAACTTGTTGCGGAGTGGTGTGAACTCTTTGCTGAGTATTGCGAATTGGTTGCGGAGTGGTGCGAACTGGTTGCGGAGTGATGCTAACTGGTTGCGGAGTGGTTCGAAATGATTGCGGAGCGTTGCGAACTGGTTGCGGAGTGGTGCGAACTGGTTTTGGAGTGTTCCAAACTAGCTGCGATGTGGTGCGAACTGGTTGCGGAGTGGTGCAAACTGGTTGCAGAGTGGTGCGAACTGGTTGCGGAGTGGTGCGAACTGGTTGCGGAGTGGTGCTAACTGGGTGCGGAGTGGTGCGAACTGGTTGCGGAGTGGTGCTAACTGGGTGCGGAGTGGTGCGAACTGGTTGCGGAGTGGTGCTAACTGGGTGCGGAGTGGTGCGAACTGGTTGCGGAGTGGTGCTAACTGGGTGCGGAGTGGTGCGAACTGGTTGCGGAGTGGTGCTAACTGGGTGCGGAGTGGTGCGAACTGGTTGCGGAGTGGTGCTAACTGGGTGCGGAGTGGTGCGAACTGGTTGCGGAGTGGTGCTAACTGGGTGCGGAGTGGTGCGAACTGGTTGCGGAGTGGTGCTAACTGGGTGCGGAGTGGTGCGAACTGGTTGCGGAGTGGTGCTAACTGGGTGCGGAGTGGTGCGAACTGGTTGCGGAGTGGTGCTAACTGGGTGCGGAGTGGTGCGAACTGGTTGCGGAGTGGTGCTAACTGGGTGCGGAGTGGTGCGAACTGGTTGCGGAGTGGTGCTAACTGGGTGCGGAGTGGTGCGAACTGGTTGCGGAGTGGTGCTAACTGGGTGCGGAGTGGTGCGAACTGGTTGCGGAGTGGTGCTAACTGGGTGCGGAGTGGTGCGAACTGGTTGCGGAGTGGTGCTAACTGGGTGCGGAGTGGTGCGAACTGGTTGCGGAGTGGTGCTAACTGGGTGCGGAGTGGTGCGAACTGGTTGCGGAGTGGTGCTAACTGGGTGCGGAGTGGTGCGAACTGGTTGCGGAGTGGTGCTAACTGGGTGCGGAGTGGTGCGAACTGGTTGCGGAGTGGTGCTAACTGGGTGCGGAGTGGTGCGAACTGGTTGCGGAGTGGTGCTAACTGGGTGCGGAGTGGTGCGAACTGGTTGCGGAGTGGTGCTAACTGGGTGCGGAGTGGTGCGAACTGGTTGCGGAGTGGTGCTAACTGGGTGCGGAGTGGTGCGAACTGGTTGCGGAGTGGTGCTAACTGGGTGCGGAGTGGTGCGAACTGGTTGCGGAGTGGTGCTAACTGGGTGCGGAGTGGTGCGAACTGGTTGCGGAGTGGTGCTAACTGGGTGCGGAGTGGTGCGAACTGGTTGCGGAGTGGTGCTAACTGGGTGCGGAGTGGTGCGAACTGGTTGCGGAGTGGTGCTAACTGGGTGCGGAGTGGTGCGAACTGGTTGCGGAGTGGTGCTAACTGGGTGCGGAGTGGTGCGAACTGGTTGCGGAGTGGTGCTAACTGGGTGCGGAGTGGTGCGAACTGGTTGCGGAGTGGTGCTAACTGGGTGCGGAGTGGTGCGAACTGGTTGCGGAGTGGTGCTAACTGGGTGCGGAGTGGTGCGAACTGGTTGCGGAGTGGTGCTAACTGGGTGCGGAGTGGTGCGAACTGGTTGCGGAGTGGTGCTAACTGGGTGCGGAGTGGTGCGAACTGGTTGCGGAGTGGTGCTAACTGGGTGCGGAGTGGTGCGAACTGGTTGCGGAGTGGTGCTAACTGGGTGCGGAGTGGTGCGAACTGGTTGCGGAGTGGTGCTAACTGGGTGCGGAGTGGTGCGAACTGGTTGCGGAGTGGTGCTAACTGGGTGCGGAGTGGTGCGAACTGGTTGCGGAGTGGTGCTAACTGGGTGCGGAGTGGTGCGAACTGGTTGCGGAGTGGTGCTAACTGGGTGCGGAGTGGTGCGAACTGGTTGCGGAGTGGTGCTAACTGGGTGCGGAGTGGTGCGAACTGGTTGCGGAGTGGTGCTAACTGGGTGCGGAGTGGTGCGAACTGGTTGCGGAGTGGTGCTAACTGGGTGCGGAGTGGTGCGAACTGGTTGCGGAGTGGTGCTAACTGGGTGCGGAGTGGTGCGAACTGGTTGCGGAGTGGTGCTAACTGGGTGCGGAGTGGTGCGAACTGGTTGCGGAGTGGTGCTAACTGGGTGCGGAGTGGTGCGAACTGGTTGCGGAGTGGTGCTAACTGGGTGCGGAGTGGTGCGAACTGGTTGCGGAGTGGTGCTAACTGGGTGCGGAGTGGTGCGAACTGGTTGCGGAGTGGTGCTAACTGGGTGCGGAGTGGTGCGAACTGGTTGCGGAGTGGTGCTAACTGGGTGCGGAGTGGTGCGAACTGGTTGCGGAGTGGTGCTAACTGGGTGCGGAGTGGTGCGAACTGGTTGCGGAGTGGTGCTAACTGGGTGCGGAGTGGTGCGAACTGGTTGCGGAGTGGTGCTAACTGGGTGCGGAGTGGTGCGAACTGGTTGCGGAGTGGTGCTAACTGGGTGCGGAGTGGTGCGAACTGGTTGCGGAGTGGTGCTAACTGGGTGCGGAGTGGTGCGAACTGGTTGCGGAGTGGTGCTAACTGGTTTTGGAGTGGTGCGAAGTGGTTGCGGAGTGGTGCGAACTGCTTGGAGAGTGGTGCGAACTGGTTGCGGAGTGGTGCAAACGGGTTGTGGAGTGGTGTGCACTGGTTGCAGAGTGGTGCGATCAGGTTGCGGAGTGGTGCGAACTGGTTGCAGAGTGGTGCAAACTGGTTGCCGAGTGGTGCGAACTGGGTGCGGGTGGTGCGAACAGGTTGCGAGTGGTGCGAACTGGTTGCGGAGTGGTGCGAACTGGTAGCGGAGTGGTGGGAACTGGTTGTGGAGTGGTGCACACTGGTTGCGGAGTGGTGCGACCTGGTTGCAGAGTGGTGCGAACTGGTTTAGGAGTGGTGCAAACTGGTTGCAGAGTGGTGCAAACTGGTTGCAGAGTGGTGCGAACTCGTTGCAGAGTGGTGCGATTGGTTGCGGAATGGTGGGAACTGGTTGCGGAGTGGTGTGAACTGGTTGCAGAGTGGTTCGAACTGATTGCGGGGTGGTGCAAACTGGTTGCGGAGTGGTACGAAGTGGTTGCGGAGTGGTGCAAACTGGTTGCAAAGTGGTGCAAACTGGTTGCGAAGTGGTGCGAACTGGTTGCCAAATGGTGCGAACTGGTTACGAAGTGGTGCGAACTGGTTGCGGAGTGGTGCGAACTGGTTGCAAAGTGGTGCGAACTGGTTGTAGAGTGGTGGGAACTGGTTGCGGAGTGGTGGGAACTGGCTGCAGAGTGGTGCGAACTGATTGCGGAGTGGTCCAACCTGTTTGCAGATTGGTGGGAATTGGTTGCGGAGTGGTGCAAACTGGTTGCGAAGTGGTGCGAACTGGTTACGGAGTGGTGCAAACTGGTTTCGGAGTGGTGCGAACTGGTTGCGGAGAGGTGCAAACTGGTTGCGGAGTGGTGCGAACTGGTTGCGGGGTGGTGCGAACTGGTTTCGGAGCGGTGCGAACTGGTTGTGGAGTGGTGCGAACTGCTTGCGGAGTGGTGCGAACTGGGTGCGGAATGGTGCGAACTGGTTGCAGAGTGGTGCGAACTGGTTGCAGAGTGGTGCGAACTGGTTGTAGAGTGGTGCGAATTTGTTTCGGAGTGGTGCGAACTGGTTGCGAAGTGGTGGGAACTGGTTGCGGAGTGGTGCGCACTGGTTGTGGAGTGGTGCAAACTGGTTGTGGAGTGGTGCAAACTGGTTGCAGAGTGGTGCGAACTGGTTGCGAAGTGGTGCGAACTGGTTGCGGAGTGGTGCGAACTGGGTGCGGAGTGGTGCAAACTGGTTGCGGACTGAAGCGAACCGGCTGCGGAGTGTTGGGAACTGGTTGCAAAGTGGTGAGAACTCGTTGCAGAGTGGTGCGAACTGGTTGCAGAGTGGTGTAAACTGGTTGCAGAGTGGTTCGAACTGGTTGGGGATTGGTGCGATCTTGTTGCAGAGTGGTGCGACTTGGTTGCAAAGTGGTGCAAACTGGTTGCGGAGTGGTGTGAACTGGTAGCGGAGTGGTTCCAACTGATTGCAGAATGGTGCGAACTGGTTGCGGAGTGGTGCGAACCGGTTGCAGAGTGGTGGGAACTGGTTGCAAAGTGGTGCGAACTGGTTGCGGAGTGGTGCGAACCGGTTGCAGAGTGGTGGGAACTGGTTGCAAAGTGGTGCGAACAGGTTGCGGAGTGGTGCAAACTGGTTGCGGAGTGGTGCAAACTAGTTGAGGACTGGTGTGAACTGGTTGAGGAGTGGTGCGAAGTGGTTGCGGAGTGGTGCGAAAAGGTTGCGGAGTGGTGCGAACAGGTTGACAAGTGGTGCGAACTTGTTGCGAAATGGTGCGAACTGGTCGCGGGGTAGTGCGAACTGGTTGCGCATTGGTACGAACTGGTTGCAGAATGGTATGAACTGGGTGCGGAGTGGTGCGAACTGGATGCGGAGTGGTGCGAGCTGGTTGCGGAGTGGTAGGAACTGGTGGCAAAGTGGTGAGAACTGGTTGCGGAGTGGTGCAAACTGGTTGTGGAGTGGTGCGAATTGGTTGCGGAGTGGCGCAAACTGGTTGCGGAGTGGTGCAAACTGGTTGCCAAGTGGTTCGAACTGATTGCGGAGTGGTGCGAACTGGTTGCGGAGTGGTGCGAACTGGTTTTGGAGTGTTGGGAACTGGCTGCGATGTGATGCGAACTGGTGGCAGATTAGTGCGAACTGGTTGCAGAGTGGTGCGATCTGGTTGCGGAGTGGTGCGAACTGGTTGCGGAGGGGTGGGAACTGGTTGCAAAGTCGTGCGAACTGGTTGTGGAGTGGTTCAAACTGGTTACGGAGTGGTGCGAACTGGTTGCGGAGTGGTGCAAACTGGTTGCGGAGTGGTGCAAACTGGTTGAGGAGTGGTGTGAACTGGTTGAGGAGTGGTGCGAACTGGATGCGGAGTGGTGCGAA
>SZWC01034593.1:0-11792 GCA_023375785.1 Penium margaritaceum | reverse complement strand
CATGTACAACTCACTACAACTTTGTACGGCTCCATAAAGCACCGTACAACTCTGTACAACTCTGTTCCACTCCGAACAGGTATGTACAACTTCGTACAACTCTGTACAACTAAGTACAGCTCCGTACGGCCCGTACAGCTCTGTACAAGTCCATACGACTCCATAAAACCCCATACTACTCCGTACAACATTTCTAGAACTTGCTACAAATCCGAACAACCGTGTTCAGCTCTATGCAGATCAGTGCAACTCTGTACAACTGCGTACAACCTCCTACAACTCCTTTGAACTCCCTGCGACTCCGCACGACTCCCCAATACTCTGTACAACTCCGTACAACTCTCTAAAGATTACTACAACTCCGTACAACTCTATACAGCTCCGTACAGCTTTGTACAACTGCGTAGTACTATAGACAGCTTAATATAGCTCCTTACAAGTCTGTACAACTTCGTACAGCTCTGTATAAATCACTTTAACTCTGTACAAAACCCTACAATCCTGTACAACTCTATACAACTCCGTACAATTCCGTACAGCTCCATACAGCTCTGGCCATTTCCGTACATCTCCGTAAAACTCCGTACAACTCCATAAAACTCCCTACCACTCCCTACAACTTGCTTAAAATCCATATAACTCTGTACAAATCCATACAAGTCTATACAACTTTGTACAGCATTGTACCGCTCGGTAAATCTCTGTTCAACACCTTCCAACTCTGTACAACTCTGTCCAACTCCATACAACTCCACATAACTCGCTACAACTTGGATTTGTATGGAGTTGTACGGGGTTGTACGGAGTTGTACAGAGTTGTACAGAGTTGTAGCAAGTTGCACGGAGTTGTGCATAGTTGTACAGAGTTGTACAGAGCTGTACTCAGTTGTATGAAGATGTGCACGTTGTTTGGAGTTGTACATAGTTGTGCGGGGTTATACAGAGTTGTATGTAGGTGTCCGGAACTAAATAGAGATGTAGCGAGTCATACGGAGTTGTACGGTTCTGTACGGAGCTGCAGAGTTGTACAATGTTGTACGGAGCTATACAGAGTTGTACGGAGCTATACCGAGTTGTTGAGATTTGCACAAAGTCATATGGAGTTGTACAGAGTTAGAATGAGTTGAATGGAGTTGTACAAAGTTGTACAAAGTCGTACGGAGTAGTACGAAACTGTACGGAGGTGTACGGAGTTGTATATGGTTGTATCAATTTGTATAGAGTTGTACGAAGATGTGCGGAGTTGTACAGAGCTGTACGGAGTTGTACAGAGTTGTACAAAATTGTACAGAGTGTTGGCGTGTTGTACGTTGTTGTAGCAAGCACTACGGATTTGTACGGAGTTGGATGGATCTCTACATAGTTTGACATAGCGGTCAGAGTTAAATGGAGTCGTACGGAGTTGTACAAACTTGTACAAAGCTGTATGGAGTTGTAGGGAGTCGTATGGAACTGCAATGAGTTGTACGGAATTGTACGGAGTTGCACGGAGCTGTACAAAGTTATATAGCATTGTACACAGTTCTACGGAGCTGTACGTAGTTGTACGTAGGTCTACGGTGTTTTACGGAATGATACGGATTTGTAGCAAGTTGTAGAAACGTTGTTTGGTATTGTATATTGTAAAGAGTTGTATGGGGTTGTACGGAGTTGTATGGAGTTGTAGGGAGCTGTACGCCGTTGCACCGAGTTGTAGCAAGTTGTACGGAGTTGTACAGAGGTGTACAGAGTTCTACGGAGTTGCACAGAGTTGTAAGGAGTTGGACACAGTTGTATGGAGCGGTACGGAATTGTACAGAGTTGTACGAAGTTGTACTGAATTGTACGGAGCTGTACAGTGTTTTGCGGAGTTGTACGGAGTTGTGAGGAGCTATACTCAGTTATGTGGAGTAGTACGGAGTTGTATGGAGTAGTACGGAGCAGTACAGAGTTGTAGCAAGTTGTAAGAATGTTGTACAGAGTAGTATGGAGTTGTACGGAGTCGTATGGACTTGTACGGATCTGTACGGAGCTGTACGGAGTTGTACGGGAATATACAGAGCTGTACGGAGTTGTACATAATTGTTCGGAGTTGTACGTTGTTGTACGGAACTGTATGGAGTTGTATAGTGTTGTGGCAATTTGTGCGGAGTTCTATGGATTTTTATAGAGTTATATAGAGTTGTATAGAGGTATACATAGTTGTATGGAGTTGTACACAGTTGTTCATAGTTGTAGCAAGTTGTAGCAAGTTGTAAGGAGTTGTACGGAGTTGTCGTTGTTGGAAAGAGTTAAACAAAGTTGTGCGGAGTTTACGGGGTTATACAAAGCTGTAGCAAATTGTAAGGAGTCATACGGAGTTGTAGAGAGTTATATGGAGTTGTACGGATTTGTACGGAGTTGTACGAAGTTGTACAGAGTTGTATGGAGTTCAACAGAGTTGAACCGAGTTGTACGGAGTTGTACGGGGTTTAGCAATTTGCACAGAGTTGTACAGAGTTGTATGGAGTTGTACTGAGCTGTACGGAGTTGTACGCAGTTGTGTGGAGTTGTACGGAGCTGTATAGAGTTGTACAGAGTTGTACAGAGTTGTATGGAGTTCAACAGAGTTGAACCGAGTTGTACGGAGTTGTACGGGGTTTAGCAATTTGCACAGAGTTGTACAGAGTTGTATGGAGTTGTACTGAGCTGTACGGAGTTGTACGCAGTTGTGTGGAGTTGTACGGAGCTGTATAGAGTTGTACAGAGTTGTACAGAGCTGTACAGAGTTGTAGCAACTAGTACAGAGTTGTACGGTATTGTACGGACTTATACAGAGTTTTTAGGAGTTGTACAGAGTTGTACCGAGTTGTATGGAGTTATACAGAGTTGTAAGGAGTTGTACAGAGTTGTACAGAGCTGTACAGAGTTGTAGCAACTAGTACAGAGTTGTACGGTATTGTACGGACTTATACAGAGTTTTTAGGAGTTGTACAGAGTTGTACCGAGTTGTATGGAGTTATACAGAGTTGTAAGGAGTTGTACAGAGTTGAACGAAGGTGTACAGAGTTGTACGGAGTTGTAGCGAGTTGTACGTAGTTGTAGCAAGCTGTACGGAGTTGTACAGAGTTGAACGGATTTGGAAGGAGTTGTACGGAGCTGGACGGAGTTGTACAGAGTCGTACGGAGTTGTACAGAGTTGTACGGACTTGCACGGAGCTATACAGAGTTGTACAGAGCTGTACCGAGCTGTACGGATATGTACGGAGTTGTAGGGAGTCGTACGGAGTTATAGGGAGGTGTACATAGTTGTACAAAGTTGTATGGAGCTTAAAGGAGATGTGCAAAGTAGTACTGAGTTTTACTGAATAGTACGGAGTTGTACGCAGTTGTAGCAATTTGCACAGAGTTGTATTGAGGTGTACAAAGTTGCACAGGGATGTACAGAGTTACAAATAGTCGTACGGATTTGTACAGAGTTGTACAAAGTTGTACAGAGTTGTACAAAGTTGTACGGAGGTGTATGGAGATGCATGGAGTTGTACGGAGTTGTACGAAGTTGTACAAGGTTGTACGGAGTTGTACAAAGTTGTATGGAGTTGTACGGAGTTGGACGGAGTTGTACAGAGCTATACAAAGTTGTGCGGGGTTGTATAGGGTTGTACAGAGTTGTACAGCGTAGTACAGAGTTGTACGGCATTGTTAAGAGTTGTACAGAGTTGTACAGAGATGTACGTAGTTGTACAAAGTTGTATGGAAGTATAGCTTTTTTTACGGAGTTGAGCAAAGTTGTTCAAAGTTATACGGAGTTTAATGGAGTTGTACATTTTTGTATGGTGTTGTACGGATATGTACGGAGTTGTACAGAGTTGTAAGGAGTTGTAAGGAGTTTAATTAAATTGTATGGAGTTTTATGGAATTGTACAGAGTTCTACAGGGTTGTACATAGTTGCATACATTTGTACGGAGTTGTACGGAGTTGTATGGAGTTGCACAGAGTTGTAGAGAGTTGTACGGAGTTGTATGGAGTTGTAGCAAGTTGTACGGAGTTGTACGGAGTTGGACAGAGTTGTACAGAGTTACAGAGTTGTACGGAGTTGTATGGAGTTGTATGGAGTTTAACAAGCAGGTGCAGAGAGAGTGGGAGGAGGAGCAAGAAGAAGCAATGCAGTATGCGGAAGCGCCGAAAAGGGAAGGCTGGAGAAAAGAACCTTGAGGCAAGCCAAGGACATAGCCAGAAGCACAAAAAAGGATGTTGCAGGAAGAGAGGTCGAGTTATGAGGTAGACAAGAGTGTAGCAAGAGAATACCGACGGCGAGAGTGCACTGTTGATGTGACGAGAGGTGATGAGCGGAGAAGCAAGAGTGGTGGAGCGAAGTGCTCCAGTGCTCCAGTGCTCCAGTGCTCCAGTAGTCTGGGGCTTGCTCCAGTTGTCTTCGCCTTGCTCCAGTTGTCTTTGCCTTGCTCTAGTTGTATTGGGCTTGCTCCAGTTGTCTTGGACTTGCTCCATTTGACCTTTGCTTGCTCAAGTTGTCTTTGCCTTGCTCCAGTTGTCTTGGGCTTGCTCCACTTGTCTTGGGATTGCTCCAGTTGTCTTGGGCTTGCCCTAGTTGTCTTGGGTTTGCTCCAGCTGTCTTGGCCTTGCTCCAGTTGTCCTGGCCTTGCTCCCGTTGTCTTGGCCTTGCTCCAGTTCTCTTGGGCTTGCTCCACTTGGCTTGGGCTTGCTCGAGTTGTCTTGGGCTTGCTCCAGTTGTCTTGTGCGCAACCAGTTTGTACATACTCCAGAGATGAACCTCCATCGTCACTCTTTATTTTCTCAGTGGCTGCACCCCTTGAAGCGATCTCCAAGATAATGTCCGACACGGACTGGGTGCAGAGTGGTGCGAGCTGGTTGTGGAGTGGTGCAAACTGGTTGCAGAGTGGTGCAAACTGGTTGCGGAGTGGTGCAAACTGGTTGTGGAGTGGTGCAAGCTGGTTGCGGAGTGGTGCAAACTGGTTGCGGAGTCATGCAAACTGGTTGCGGAGTGGTGCGAACTGGTTGCGGACTGGTGCAAACGGATTGCGGAGTGGTGAGAACTGGTTGCCGAGTGGTTCGAACTGGTTGCGGAGTGGTGCGAACTGGTTGCTGAGTGGTGGGAACTGGTTGCGGAGTGGTGCGAACTGGTTGCGGAGTGGTTCGAATCGCTTGCGGAGTGGTGCGAACTGGTTGCGGAGTGGTTCGAATCGCTTGCGGAGTGGTGCGAACTGGTTGCGGAGTGGTTCGAATCGCTTGCGGAGTGGTGCGAACTGGTTGCGGAGTGGTTCGAATCGCTTGCGGAGTGGTGCGAACTGGTTGCGGAGTGGTTCGAATCGCTTGCGGAGTGGTGCGAACTGGTTGCGGAGTGGTTCGAATCGCTTGCGGAGTGGTGCGAACTGGTTGCGGAGTGGTGTGAACTGGTTGCGGAGTGGTGAACCGGTTGCGGAGTTGTCCAAACTGGTTGCGGAGTGGTGCCAACTGGCTGCGGAGTGGTGCCAACTGGTTGCAGAGTGGTGCGAACTGGTTGCCGAGTGGTGCGAGCTGGTTGCAGAGTGGTGCGAACGGGTTGCGGAGTGGTGCGAACTGATTGCAGAGTGGTGCGAACCGGTTGCGGAGTGGTCCGAACTGGTTGCGGAGTGGTGCGAACTGGTTGCTGAGTGGTGAGAACTTGTTGAGGAGTGGTGCGAGCTGGTTGCGGAGTGGTGCGAACTGGTTGCGGGGTGGTGCCAACTGGTTGTGGAGTGGTGCGAACTGGTTGCGGAGTGGTGTGAACTGGTTGCAGAGTGGTGCAAACTAGTTGCTGAGTGGTGAGAACTTGTTGAGGAGTTTTTCAAACTGGTTGCGGAGTTGTGCAAACTGGTTGCGGAGTGGTGCGAACTGCTTGCGGAGTGGTGCGAACTGGTTGCGGAGTGGTGCGAACTGGTTGCGGAGTGGTGAACTGGTTGCGGAGTTGTCCGAACTGGCTGCGGAGTGGTGCGAACTGGTTGCCGAGTGGTGCGAACTGGTTGCGGTGTGGTGGGAACTGGTTGCCGAGTGGTGCGAACTGGTTGCGGTGTGGTGGGAACTGGTTGCCGAGTGGTGCGAACTGGTTGCGGTGTGGTGGGAACTGGTTGCCGAGTGGTGCGAACTGGTTGCGGTGTGGTGGGAACTGGTTGCCGAGTGGTGCGAACTGGTTGCGGTGTGGTGGGAACTGGTTGCCGAGTGGTGCGAACTGGTTGCGGTGTGGTGGGAACTGGTTGCCGAGTGGTGCGAACTGGTTGCGGTGTGGTGGGAACTGGTTGCCGAGTGGTGCGAACTGGTTGCGGTGTGGTGGGAACTGGTTGCCGAGTGGTGCGAACTGGTTGCGGTGTGGTGGGAACTGGTTGCCGAGTGGTGCGAACTGGTTGCGGTGTGGTGGGAACTGGTTGCCGAGTGGTGCGAACTGGTTGCGGTGTGGTGGGAACTGGTTGCCGAGTGGTGCGAACTGGTTGCGGTGTGGTGGGAACTGGTTGCCGAGTGGTGCGAACTGGTTGCGGTGTGGTGGGAACTGGTTGCCGAGTGGTGCGAACTGGTTGCGGTGTGGTGGGAACTGGTTGCCGAGTGGTGCGAACTGGTTGCGGTGTGGTGGGAACTGGTTGCCGAGTGGTGCGAACTGGTTGCGGTGTGGTGGGAACTGGTTGCCGAGTGGTGCGAACTGGTTGCGGTGTGGTGGGAACTGGTTGCCGAGTGGTGCGAACTGGTTGCGGTGTGGTGGGAACTGGTTGCCGAGTGGTGCGAACTGGTTGCGGTGTGGTGGGAACTGGTTGCCGAGTGGTGCGAACTGGTTGCGGTGTGGTGGGAACTGGTTGCCGAGTGGTGCGAACTGGTTGCGGTGTGGTGGGAACTGGTTGCCGAGTGGTGCGAACTGGTTGCGGTGTGGTGGGAACTGGTTGCCGAGTGGTGCGAACTGGTTGCGGTGTGGTGGGAACTGGTTGCCGAGTGGTGCGAACTGGTTGCGGTGTGGTGGGAACTGGTTGCCGAGTGGTGCGAACTGGTTGCGGTGTGGTGGGAACTGGTTGCCGAGTGGTGCGAACTGGTTGCGGTGTGGTGGGAACTGGTTGCCGAGTGGTGCGAACTGGTTGCGGTGTGGTGGGAACTGGTTGCCGAGTGGTGCGAACTGGTTGCGGTGTGGTGGGAACTGGTTGCCGAGTGGTGCGAACTGGTTGCGGTGTGGTGGGAACTGGTTGCCGAGTGGTGCGAACTGGTTGCGGTGTGGTGGGAACTGGTTGCCGAGTGGTGCGAACTGGTTGCGGTGTGGTGGGAACTGGTTGCCGAGTGGTGCGAACTGGTTGCGGTGTGGTGGGAACTGGTTGCCGAGTGGTGCGAACTGGTTGCGGTGTGGTGGGAACTGGTTGCCGAGTGGTGCGAACTGGTTGCGGTGTGGTGGGAACTGGTTGCCGAGTGGTGCGAACTGGTTGCGGTGTGGTGGGAACTGGTTGCCGAGTGGTGCGAACTGGTTGCGGTGTGGTGGGAACTGGTTGCCGAGTGGTGCGAACTGGTTGCGGTGTGGTGGGAACTGGTTGCCGAGTGGTGCGAACTGGTTGCGGTGTGGTGGGAACTGGTTGCCGAGTGGTGCGAACTGGTTGCGGTGTGGTGGGAACTGGTTGCCGAGTGGTGCGAACTGGTTGCGGTGTGGTGGGAACTGGTTGCCGAGTGGTGCGAACTGGTTGCGGTGTGGTGGGAACTGGTTGCCGAGTGGTGCGAACTGGTTGCGGTGTGGTGGGAACTGGTTGCCGAGTGGTGCGAACTGGTTGCGGTGTGGTGGGAACTGGTTGCCGAGTGGTGCGAACTGGTTGCGGTGTGGTGGGAACTGGTTGCCGAGTGGTGCGAACTGGTTGCGGTGTGGTGGGAACTGGTTGCCGAGTGGTGCGAACTGGTTGCGGTGTGGTGGGAACTGGTTGCCGAGTGGTGCGAACTGGTTGCGGTGTGGTGGGAACTGGTTGCCGAGTGGTGCGAACTGGTTGCGGTGTGGTGGGAACTGGTTGCCGAGTGGTGCGAACTGGTTGCGGTGTGGTGGGAACTGGTTGCCGAGTGGTGCGAACTGGTTGCGGTGTGGTGGGAACTGGTTGCCGAGTGGTGCGAACTGGTTGCGGTGTGGTGGGAACTGGTTGCCGAGTGGTGCGAACTGGTTGCGGTGTGGTGGGAACTGGTTGCCGAGTGGTGCGAACTGGTTGCGGTGTGGTGGGAACTGGTTGCCGAGTGGTGCGAACTGGTTGCGGTGTGGTGGGAACTGGTTGCCGAGTGGTGCGAACTGGTTGCGGTGTGGTGGGAACTGGTTGCCGAGTGGTGCGAACTGGTTGCGGTGTGGTGGGAACTGGTTGCCGAGTGGTGCGAACTGGTTGCGGTGTGGTGGGAACTGGTTGCCGAGTGGTGCGAACTGGTTGCGGTGTGGTGGGAACTGGTTGCCGAGTGGTGCGAACTGGTTGCGGTGTGGTGGGAACTGGTTGCCGAGTGGTGCGAACTGGTTGCGGTGTGGTGGGAACTGGTTGCCGAGTGGTGCGAACTGGTTGCGGTGTGGTGGGAACTGGTTGCCGAGTGGTGCGAACTGGTTGCGGTGTGGTGGGAACTGGTTGCCGAGTGGTGCGAACTGGTTGCGGTGTGGTGGGAACTGGTTGCCGAGTGGTGCGAACTGGTTGCGGTGTGGTGGGAACTGGTTGCCGAGTGGTGCGAACTGGTTGCGGTGTGGTGGGAACTGGTTGCCGAGTGGTGCGAACTGGTTGCGGTGTGGTGGGAACTGGTTGCCGAGTGGTGCGAACTGGTTGCGGTGTGGTGGGAACTGGTTGCCGAGTGGTGCGAACTGGTTGCGGTGTGGTGGGAACTGGTTGCCGAGTGGTGCGAACTGGTTGCGGTGTGGTGGGAACTGGTTGCCGAGTGGTGCGAACTGGTTGCGGTGTGGTGGGAACTGGTTGCCGAGTGGTGCGAGCTGGTTGCAGAGTGGTGCGAACAGGTTGCGGTGTGGTACAAACTGGTTGCCGAGTGGTGAGAACTGGTTACGGAGTGGTACGAACAAGTTGCGGAGGGGTGCGAACCAGTTGCGGAGTGGTGCAAACTGGTTGCGGAGTGGTGCAAAATGGTTGCGGAGTTGTGTGAACTGGTTGCGGAGTGGTGCGAGCTGGTTGCGGAGTGGTGCGAACTAGTAGCGGAGTGGTGCGATTTGGTTGCGGAATGGCGCAAACTTGTTGGGGGGTGGTGCGAACTGGTTGTGGATTGGTGCGAACTGCTCACGGAATGGTGCGAACTGTTTGCCGAGTGGTGCAAATAGGTTGCAGAGTGGTTTAAACTGGTTGCGAAGGGGTGCGAACAGGTTGCGGAGTGGTGCGAACTGCTTGCCGAGTGGTTCGAACTGGTTGCAGAGTGGTGCGAACTGGTTGCGGAGAGGTGCAAACTGGTTGCGGGGTGGGGCCAACTGGTTGTGGAGTGGTGCGAACTGGTTGCGGAGTGGTGCAAACTGGTTGCGGATTGTTGCAAACTAGTTGTGGAGTGGTGCGAACTGGTTGCGGAGCGGTGCGAGCTGGTTGCGGAGTGGTGGGATCTTGTTGCCGAGTGGTGCAAACTGCTAGCGGAGTGGTGCGAACTGGTTGCCGAGTGGTGCGAACTGGTTGCGGAGCGGTGCGAGCTGGTTGCGGAGTGGTGGGATCTTGTTGCCGAGTGGTGCAAACTGCTAGCGGAGTGGTGCGAACTGGTTGCCGAGTGGTGCGAACTGGTTGCGGAGCGGTGCGAGCTGGTTGCGGAGTGGTGGGATCTTGTTGCCGAGTGGTGCAAACTGCTAGCGGAGTGGTGCGAACTGGTTGCCGAGTGGTGCGAACTGGTTGCGGAGCGGTGCGAGCTGGTTGCGGAGTGGTGGGATCTTGTTGCCGAGTGGTGCAAACTGCTAGCGGAGTGGTGCGAACTGGTTGCCGAGTGGTGCGAACTGGTTGCGGAGCGGTGCGAGCTGGTTGC
This sequence comes from Penium margaritaceum, assembly GCA_023375785.1. Taxonomy (NCBI): domain Eukaryota; kingdom Viridiplantae; phylum Streptophyta; class Zygnematophyceae; order Desmidiales; family Peniaceae; genus Penium; species Penium margaritaceum. The sequence continues at coordinate 1,861 of SZWC01034593.1, read as the reverse complement.
GGAGTGGTGGGATCTTGTTGCCGAGTGGTGCAAACTGCTAGCGGAGTGGTGCGAACTGGTTGCCGAGTGGTGCGAACTGGTTGCGGAGCGGTGCGAGCTGGTTGCGGAGTGGTGGGATCTTGTTGCCGAGTGGTGCAAACTGCTAGCGGAGTGGTGCGAACTGGTTGCCGAGTGGTGCGAACTGGTTGCGGAGCGGTGCGAGCTGGTTGCGGAGTGGTGGGATCTTGTTGCCGAGTGGTGCAAACTGCTAGCGGAGTGGTGCGAACTGGTTGCCGAGTGGTGCGAACTGGTTGCGGAGCGGTGCGAGCTGGTTGCGGAGTGGTGGGATCTTGTTGCCGAGTGGTGCAAACTGCTAGCGGAGTGGTGCGAACTGGTTGCCGAGTGGTGCGAACTGGTTGCGGAGCGGTGCGAGCTGGTTGCGGAGTGGTGGGATCTTGTTGCCGAGTGGTGCAAACTGCTAGCGGAGTGGTGCGAACTGGTTGCCGAGTGGTGCGAACTGGTTGCGGAGCGGTGCGAACTGGTTGCGGAGAGGTGGGAACTGGTTGCAGAGAGGTGCGAACTGGTTGCGGAATGGTGCGAACGGATTGCGGAGAGGTGCGACCTGGTTGCGGAGTGGTGCGAACTGCTTGCGGAGTGGTGCGTACTGGTTGCGGAGTGGTGCGAACGGGTTGCGGATTGGTGTGAACTGATTGCGGAGTGTTGCGAACGGGTTGCGGAGTGGTGCAAACCGGTTGCGGAGTAGTCCGAACTGTGTGCGGAGTGGTGCGAACCGGTTCCACAGTGGTGCGAACCGGTTGCGCAGTGGTGCGAACCGTTTGCGGAGTGGTGCCAACTGGTTGGGAGTGGTGCGAACTGGTTGCAGAGTGGTGCGAACTGGTTGCGGTGTGGTACCAACTGGTTGCGGAGTGGTGCAAACCGGTTACGGAGTGGTGCGAACCAGTTGCGGAGTGGTGCAAACCGGTTGCGGAGTGGCGCGAATCGGTTGCGATGTGGTGCGTACTGATTGCGGTGTGGTGCGATTTGGTTGCGGTGTGGTGCGAACTGGTTGCGGAGTGGTGCGATCTGGTTGCGGAGTGGTGTGAACTGGTTGCCGAGTGGTGGGAACTGGTTTTGGAGTGGTGCGAACTGGTTGCGGAGTGGTGCAAACTGGTTGCGGAGTGGTGCGATCTGGTTGCGGAGTGGTGTGAACTGGTTGCCGAGTGGTGGGAACTGGTTTTGGAGTGGTGCGAACTGGTTGCGGAGTGGTGCAAACTGGTTGCGGACTGGTGCAAACTGGTTGCGGAGTGGTGCAAACTGGTTGCGGAGTGGTGTGAACTGGTTGCAGAGTGGTTCGAACTAGTTGCAGAGTGGTGGAAACTGGTTGCGGGGTGGTGCAAACTGGTTGCGGGGTGGTGCGAACAGGTTGTGGAGTAGTGCGAACCGGTTGCGGAGTGGTGCAAAGTGGTTGCGGATTGGTGCGAAATGGTTGCGGGGTTGTGCGAACTGGTTGCAGAGTGGTGCGAGCTGGTTGCGGAGTTGTGCAAACCGGTTGTGGAGTGCTGCAAACCGGTTGCAGAGTGGTGCGAACTGGTAGCGGAGTGGTGCGATTTGGTTGCGAAATGGTGCAAACTGGTTGGGGAGTGGTGCGACCTGGTTGCGGAGTGGTGCGAACTGGTCGCGGAGTGGTGCGAACTGGTTGCAGAGTGGTGCAAACGGGTTGCAGAGTAGTTTAAACTGGTTGCGAAGGGGTGCGAACGGGTTGCAGAGTGGTGCGAACTAGTCGCGGAGTGGTGCAAACTGGTCGCGGAGTGGTGCGAACTGGTTGCGGAGTGGTGCCAACTGGTTGCGGAGTGGTGCGAAATGGTTACCGAGTGGTGCGAAC